>CM053037.1:179650765-179905765 GCA_028564925.1 Lithobates sylvaticus
TAGAGCGGAGACTGCGAGCCAGGCCTTCTCGTCCAACATCAGTGCCTGACCTCACAAATGCACTGCTGGAAGAATGGTCAAACATTCCTATAGACACACTCCTAAACCTTGTGGACGGCCTTCCCAGAAGAGGTGAAGCTGTTATAGCTGCATAGGGTGGGCAAACTCAATATTGAACTCTACGGACTAAGACTGGGATGCTGTTTAAAATTCATGTAAAGGCAGGTGTCCCAATACTTTTGGTAATCTAGTGTATGTTGAAAAGGCACAAGTTCATAGAGTTCAACCAATATGAAAAAAAAGTGGCACCGATCGGGCTGTACTGATTATCTGTGTACGTGTCCCCTGAGACACTGGCCAATTACCGGCTCTGCTTTCCTCACGCTGTCACACCGTGTGAGGAAAGTGCTGCCGATAACCGGCAGGTCTGTTTACATTATCGGCTGCCATTGGACACAGCTGATCACATGGTAAAGGGCCGCTGTGATTAGCCCTTTTCCACGATCTGTGATCGGTTGTGTCAAACACAGCGCACCCCAGTGGGCGTGCGGAGGGGCATGCTTCTGGGAGGACATCCATGGACACCCTCCCAGAAGCAGGCTCCCCGCGTGCCCTTGCTCTCCCGGAACAGAGCTGCGCTGTAGCCGTCTTTCGGCCATAGCTCGGTAAGGAGGTGGTTAAAAAAGGTTGAGAGGAGGCGAGGATGACACATTATGGTCTGCACCTCCATATAATCGGAGAACCCTGTACTCACTGAAAAAATAGAAGGGGTCTCCTGAATGGCTGAGGTGGGAGGGTGAGTGACTCTGTGTTTTTTTTTTTTTTTTGTTTTTTTTTTGTTGTTTTTTTGTTTGTTTGGTTTTATTTTTTATTTTTTTTTTGTTTTATTTATTTTTTTATTTTTGTGGAAGTTTAGCCAAAAACTAACTATAAATCTACGCCACATTCCAAGACTATTCTATCTAGCCCTGTTAACCAAAAATCACTATAACTACCCTTTCTGAAGCCGATTTGGTCCATTCCCATGCTGCGATATCAGCGGCGGCTTCTCTGTGTAGGCATCTGCAGAAGAGGCATCTGACAACGAAAACCCCCATAGTAAGTCTATGGGTGACGTCACATCCCGGGCATTTCCCAGCCGTTGTTGGTTCTCTCCTGCACACAACATCCGCCGCTGGAGACTGTACCGGAGCGCATGATACAATTTTCTTGTACAATTTTTCTTTAGATTTACCAAAACCTTATAATATGAGCTCAAACCTAAACACTTTTTTTTCAATTTGTATGCAATCAGGCTGACCCTTGCACTATATAGTTGAAGGTAAATCTAAAGGAAATTGAATAATGTATGGCCAGCCTAGCTTTCCTCATTAGAACCCTGAAAGTGCAGCAGCTGATTTAATAATCTCTAAAACCACTCCCATTCACTCACGGACACAGTCAGATATTTCTTCAGAATAACAAAAGGTAGGAATCTGCAAAAAAGTTTGTTAAAATCCCTGCAATGTACATGGATCACCCAGAGGGGAATGTTTTTTTTTTTTTTTTTTTTTTTTGGTCAACAAAACTGGGGTTACTCTTTACACCTGTATAAGTGGCATGTCTTGCCCACAGGGGATGTGCATTTGTTCGTGCATCCCAGTGCAGGGAGTCCTATTCATGTCAGTTGGGACGCAGCCGCTGCATGGACACAGTCCAGTTTTTGACATCCCTGTGGGTGCTTGTGCATGTCCCCAAATGCAGAAAATGGGTTTCTTTTGTGTGTGCTTGGAGTTTTTTTTTTTTTTTGTATGGCTTTTGGCTGCAGTGTAACTTGCTCACCTAACCCGGTGGTTGTGTTACAGGTGCACAAGGAGATCGTTTCCGGGCTGAAATATCAGCAGCAGACATGCAGGAAAGGTGTAAAGGGTAAGTGACAGTCATCATACCTACCATCTTACACCAACAATTTCATGTACAGTGGGGACAGTATTCAGACCCCCTTAAATTTTCACTCTTTGTTATATTGCAGCCATTTGCTAAAATCATTTAAGTTAATTTTTTATCCTCATTAAAGCGGAGCTCCACCCTAAAGTGGAACTTCCGCTTATCCCCCCCCCCCCGTTGTGTCTTGGGAAACAGAGGATTCCCTGACAGAGGATGGCGGCGGGGGCAGCGGAGACGAACGGTTGCTCGTCATCTTCTGCTGACATCGCTGGAACAGGTAAGTGTCCATTTATTAAAAGTCAGCAGCTGCAGTATTTGTAGCTGCTGACTTTTTTTATATTTTTTGTGCAGGTGGACCACCTCTTTAATGTACACACAGCACCCCATATTGACAGAAAAACACAGAACTGTTGACATTTTTGCAGATTTATTAAAACAGAAAAACTGAAATATCACATGGTCCTAAGTATTTAGTTCCTTTGCTCGGTATTTAGTAGAAGCCCCTTTTGATCTAATACAGCCATGATGAGTCTTTTTGGGAAAGATGCAACAAGTTTTTCACACCTGGATTTGGGGATCCTCTGCCATTCCTCCTTGTAGATCCTCTCCAGTTCTGTCAGGTTGGATGGTAAACATTGGTGGACGGCCATTTTTAGGTCTCTCCAGAGATGCTTAATTGGGTTTAAGTCAGGGCTCTGGCTGGGCCATTCAAGAACAGTCACGGAGTTGTTGTGAAGCCACTCCTTCGTTATTTTAGCTGTGTGCTTAGGGTCATTGTCTTGTTGGAAGGTAAACCTTCGGCCCAGTCTGAGGTCCTGAGCACTCTGGAGAAGGTTTTTGTCCAGGATATCCCTGTACTTGGCCGCATTCATCTTTCCCTCGATTGCAAACAGTCCTGTCCCTGCAGCTGAAAAACACCCCCACAGCATGATGCTACCACCACCATGCTTCACTGTTGCGACTGTATTGGACAGGTGGTGAGCAGTGCCTGTTTTTCTCCACACATGCCGCTTAGAATTCAGGCCAAAAAGTTCTATCTTGCTCTCGTCAGACCAAAGAATCTTATTTATCACCATCTTGGAGTCCTTCAGGTGTTTTTTTTTTTTTTAGCAAACTCCATGCGGGCTTTCATGTGTCTTGCACTGAGAGGCTTCCGTCGGGCCACGACTGGTGGAGGGCTGCAGTGATGGTTGACTTTCTACAACTTTCTCCCATCTCCCGACTGCATCTCTGGAGCTCAGCCACAGTGATCTTTGGGTTCTTGTTTACCTCTCTCACCAAGGCTCTCCTCCCCGATAGCTCAGTTTGGCCGGACAGCCAGCTCTAGGAAGGGATCTGGTCGTCCCAAACGTCTTCCATTTAAGGATTATGGAGGCCACTGTTGGGACCCTTAAGTGCAGCAGAAATTTTTTTTTGTGCCTTGCCACAATTCTGTCTCTGAGCTATTCAGGCAGTTCCTTTTGACCTCATGATTCTCATTTGCTCTGACATGCACTGTGAGCTGTAAGGTCTTGTATAGACAGGTGTGTGGCTTTCCTAATCAGGTCCAATCAGTATAATCAAACACAGCTGGATTCAAATGAAGGTGTAGAACCATCTCAAAGATGATCAGAAGAAATGGATGGCACTTGAGTTAAATATACGAGTGTCACAGCAAAGGGTCTGAATACTTAGGACCTGGATATGTGATATTTCAGTTTTTCTTTTTTATAAATCTGCAAAAATGTCAACAATTCTGTGTTTTTCTGTCACTATGGGGTGCTGTGTGTACATTAATGAGGAAAAAAAATGAACTTAAATGATTTTAGCAAATGGCTGCAATATAACAGAGTGAAAAATGTAAGGGGGTCTGAATACTTTCTGTCCCCACTGTAAATTCTTAAGGACTCTTTAGTTCAGTTATGCATTCCGTCTTCTTTAACAGCCATGAAACAAATTTACAACCGATGAAATTGCATAGTTTTATGGTTCTTTAAGCTGGAAAGAAAATTCAGTCTGGGGGAAAAAAAAAACATGACCCCTAGGTCAATTACTTTTTACATCTTGGCAAGGACAAAAAAAATCCTTTTTGACCCCTTAGGTGTAAATATTACCGTACTCTTAGTAGCTATGAGTTGAGAAGCCAAAAAAAATTAGAAAAAGTCATCCAAACCCTAAAAGTAGATCTAAATGCAATAACTTAGACTCCATTCACACTTCATTTTTTTTTTTTTTTCACATGACACAATGCAACCCCTTGAATTCAATGGGCTGCCCTACATGCGACAAAGTAGTTCATGGAGCTTGTTTTTGCTGCTGTGCAGTTCCTGTCCGAATCTCATGCGGTTTCCTGCACCACTCCTGTGTAAACCAAGGCTCGTTGTAGTGATTTTTGAGTTCAGACAGGAGCGGGGAAACCACCATGCATGACGGGTTCCTCCAGCTCCCATCCAATTGTGAACATCTTTGGCTTGGACTCCTCCTGCCTCTATCTTGCCTTTTGTTTCCCACATTGTCAGTGGCTCTCTCCCCTGCAGCGGTTCGAGCCATCCACTGGACCCCACTGCACCAGATTGCCGCAATTCTGTGCTGTCAGACGCCAAAAGGCTGCCACATTGGTCCGGGGATTTAAGATCCACATGGCTTTCTCTCCTTTTTCTGACAGTACAGGCTAGGTGGCTTCTGATTGGTCAGCGCGGTCAATGTGATGGTGCTGACCAATTAGAATTCCTGTAGTCCGTAATGTCAGCACTGCCAAGGAGATGACTCGAACCACTGGAGGCTGGGGGGACAGAGCTGCTGGAAATGCAGGGAACAAAGCCATGGGAAAAGCAGGAGGAGCCACAGATGTCCACAATGGGGAGCCAGAGCTGGTGGAACCAGTCATACAGGGAGGATTTCCCGCACCGCTCCTGTGTGAACTTCACTATAACAAGCCTGGCTTTACACAGGAGCGGTGCAGGAAACTGCATGCGATTTGGACAGGAATCGCACCACATTCCGGTTCAAATCGCATTCGATTCTTTGAGCCCATTCATTTTTGTTTTGCAAAGTATCGGTTTCAGATATCGGGAGCTTTTTCACAAGTACTTGTGTACGTACTCAGTATCTGTATCAGTGCATCCCTAGGTGTGAATAGAGCCTTAAAGGAGAAGTACAGCTAAAGCTGGTTTGGCTGTACTTCTTCTCCTTCGTTCTGCGCTCCTGTGACCCGTTTTCAGAAGACAGAGTGCTGAAGCTGGCTGCTGATGTCACAAAGCCGGTGTTCTATCGAATAGTGCCCTCCGTCGAAAAATGCGCAGTACGAAAGGGCACTTCAGCTAATTTCCCGATCAGCTGGCGTGATGTCACCATGGCGCATGCACACATCGTAGGAGGCATCTTTTAACGGGAGATACCATTTGAGGGGCACAATTAAAAGTTATGCAAACAGCGGAGGGAGACCATAGTTGTCAGATTGTGCCTCACTGTTGTGGAGCGTTTTATACTGTGTGCTCAAGGTCAGGATTTGTCTGTGTTGCAGGAATGGGTTTGGTGTGTTGAACGGCGGGTTTTGCCTGTGTCTAAGGGCGCCTTGCAGCACAGCCACGACCCGCCTTGCAGCACAGCCACGACCCGCCTAGCGAGGCACAATCTGACAACTACGGTCTCCCTCCGCTGTTTGCATAGCCTTCAATTGTGCCCGTCAAATGGTATCTCCCATTGAAAAATGCCTCCTAAGATGTGCTCATGCACCATGGTTACGTCATGCCAGCTGATCGGGAAATCGTCTGGAGTGCCCTTTCATACTGCGCATGCACGGGCACTTTTTGATAGAACGCTGGTCCAAGCTTGGGCAAGATCGCGACAATGAAGTTGGGATCCGCCCACATGCCTGGACCAGCACCCGGCTCCGCCTCTCAGCGAACTGACAGTCAGCAGCTCTCTGCTTAGGGATTAAGAAAAAAAGGGGATTAGCCCGATAGAACCAGGCCAATAAGGGGTTACTACTAGCAACAATTAATAGATCAGATTTCTCTGCTCGGGGAGCTGCGAGAACCGAATGATTGGCAGTGTTTGATCGCTCGGTTCTCAGTGTTGGAGCCGGCAGGTACAGATGCAGCATCGCAACGATGCTGCATCCACCTAGGTAAGGATGATTGAAAAAATATATATATATTCCCATACTTTTCTTTTTAAATTGCCTATATATATAAAATATAGTCATTTTTCCATCATTTCAAAGCTGCAGCATAAAATACCTAGTGACTCTGTCAGGAAGGTCCTTGTTTAGGCAAACAAGGGCCTGTTGTAGGGTGACGACATTCATTCCTTGTCTCTCGGTTGTGCTTCTCTGTCAAACTTGTTGGGCTCAGCCGGCCCGTTCACAACCGGTCGTCCATAGAGTAGAACGGGGTCTGTCCCATGTCCGCTCTGCAAAAAACAGTGGACACGGACCTGTCATCTGCCTGCTCTGCTCAGCATTGGATGAGTGAACAAAGCTCCTGCTCCACGCCCTGTGTCAAAGGGGCCTAAAGCCTCTTATGGCTGCTGAGCGTTTTTTATTAAAAATTTTTTTGGGTAGTGACAGGGTTTTAAATGATGAGCCTCATTGAGGTCAATTAACAAATACTTCTTTTGTTACAGTGGATAAGTCAAACTACATGGTCGGAAGTTACGGACCTCGCGCTGAGGAATACGAATTCCTCACCCCCATCGAAGAAGCCCCAAAGGGCATGTTGGCCAGAGGCTGTTACAACATGAAGTCGCTTTTCACCGACGATGACAAAACCAAGCATCTCTGCTGGGAATGGAACCTTACCATCAGCAAGGAATGGAAGAACTAGGCCTGCCCAGGGATGCCTTCCAAAGGCTCACAGCACCCCTAGTTCCTCCGACTCTCCGAGAAGTGCTGCTGGATTGTGTTCCAACTCCGTACCACATGGTGTCTCCTCCTCCACACTACTCTGCCCCATAGTCCATCCCAAACCACCCCTTCTTCTCCCCCCCCCCCCCCCCCCAAAAAAATGCCAAGTGGGATTGACATTTCTGCCTCATGTGGACACCTGTTTGCCTTTCCCTTCCTGTGTTTTACGTCTAGTGTTGGATGACTGGGATGTGTTCACTTCGCTTAAATTATTGTGCCAAGTTCTAGATCTTGGCCTTATCAGCAGCAAGTTTACACTGGGAGTTCAGAACAAGGATCTATCGCTCTACCCTCCCTTCTCCTCCAGTTTGTCACACCCCACGACCGCCTTATAATTATTTGCTGCCTTTTTTTTTGTTTTTCTTTTTAGGTTTCGTAGCCATGTTGCCTTAAAATGATTTTTTGCATTTGTTTGCAGTAGGCGCGATCTTTTCTGCTCCATGTTGTGCCTCGCTTTTTTGAAGTCTGCCTAACGCACTGCACCGTCCCAGCCTCGGGCGATGCCACGTGCAAGTTTGTAAGCTGCTCTCGTCCCGTATTTTTAGCTGCGACCAGGTCGCTAATATAGGCACTTATCAATGAATTTCCGAAGATTATTTCATTTTTTTTTTTTTTTTTAAGTAAAGGAAAATCAGGAATTGTAATCCAAGATTGCATAGGACCAAACAGCTGCAAAACATTTGCTTGGTGTCTGTTTCGTGGGCCACAAGGGAATTAAAACACATGCTCAGCGGTGAATGAGGGGGTGTATTATGTGATGTGCCAGCGTAGTATTGCCTGTAGTCAGCCTGCCTTCACCTTGCACGTTGCTCGTGTGATTATTCAAACCAGATTTGTGCAGTTGCTTTGTATAAAGAGCACCATTCTAATGCTAGTACTGACAACTGAATGTCGGGGGTCATAGCTAAGACAAGGCTGCTTTTACATCTTGGGGTGGGAGAATTGTAACAGTGTCCTTTTTTTGGGGGTATAGCCCTTATTTATTGCCTTTTTCACATGAAGTACTTATTTTGTGGTCCGTAATTTCAAGTATAACTAAAGGCAAAACTGTTTTTAGCTGGTGGGTGAGGGGTTAAAACCTCTGTCAGTTTTTTGTTTCTGTCTGTGTCTATTAGTAACATTTTACTCTCTTGTACTGATCGCCAATATCAAGTGAGGGTAAGTTTAAAAAAAAAAAAACTGGAATAGAGGGGAAATATTCCAAGGACACCAGTTCTGGTGACAACCAGGGATTTCTCTCGCATTGAAAGACATATATTCTTTCACTTCTGCGGAGTCTACAAGACAGGAAGTGAAGAGAAATCTCCATCGTGAGACACAGATGGCAAAAAAAACGCCAACATTGACTTAATCCCTCACCGAACTCTATCCAACATTCTAAAAACAAAGTTCTGGCTTTAGTTCTACTTGATCATTTCACTCTGGGAACTCCTTGGGGTATCTGTGACTGCAGCCCGGAGAGTCTTGGAGGGGGGGATTATCTCTGAGGTCATTTTTGTGCAGACAGAATTGTGTTTTATTCATTTTTTTTTTTTTTATTGTATTTGTTTTGTCTGTAATCCTCTCCCCAAAAATGGCATGATTCCAACAATCAATTGCTTTCCTTTTTATGAAAAATAAAATGATTCCAACTGGCTACACAATGCTTCCTCTTTGTAATGTGCTTCCGGCACAGCGTTCTCTCCAGTATCTCCTCTCCTCTTTCCTCCAGTATACACTGTGCTGCCAACGATGTGCACCTTCCAGCAATTGCGTCATTGTCGCCGCTAGCTAAATCAAAATTAATTTTTTTTTTCTGCGCTGCCATGCAGCTGCCACTAGGTGATGCTCTTGAAATGTTTAATCTTTTTACATTGTCATGCACATTAACAACTGCATATCTGGCCAGTGATATAATGTGTCTCTCTCCTATTTTAGGTGACTATTACTAGGAAGAGTGCTACACAATTATCTGAATACACCCATAATGCTGCTGGTACCACACCAAGACTTGCCATGCATGTTTTAGCTGCTCTCTGGTGGCATGAAGTTTTAGTTTGAAATCTCCAAGTCTTTTGAGTCATATCAAATTAAAAAATCTAATTTTATTTGAGATTAAGGGAGCAGTACACAGTTTACAGTAGCTGAATATGATAATCTGAGGTCTAATGATTCAGTTGCAGATCCTGCTAGGAGGCCCCAGGTGCACAGGGTGTATGATTCTAAATAGGATCTTGCTGGCAGCAAGAGCCCATGCTTTGTCCTTGCACTTTACTCGTGTAGCATTTGCATACCCTACTGGCTGCTGCTGCTCGGGTTCAACAGTGCACCGCTAATTACACACTACTGATAGGCCCTTGCCATCTAGCATCCTTAGTTGCTAGGATGCAGGCGCCTCTTGCCTTCTAGTGCTTTTTGTTGCTACAATGCAGGTGGCCCCTGCTGCTAGCACCCTTGGTTGCTAGGATGCAGACGACCCCTGCTGCCTAGTATCCTTGGTTTCCAGGATGCAGGCAACCCCTGCTGCCTAGTATCCTTGGTTTCCAGGATGCAGACGACCCCTGCTGCCTAGTATCCTTGGTTTCCAGGATGCAGACGACCCCTGCTGCCTAGTATCCTTGGTTTCCAGGATGCAGGCAACCCCTGCTGCTTGTATCCTTGGTTGCTAGGGTGTAGACGACCCCTGCTGCCTATTATGCTTGTTTTCCTTGATGAAGGCAGCCCCCACTGCCTCGTGTCCTAGGTTGCCAGGATGTAGGCGGCCCCTTCTGACTCGCGTCAATGGTTGCCAGGATGTAGGCGGCCCCTTCTGACTCGCGTCAATGGTTGCCAGGATGCAGACGGCTCCTGCCTTGCGTCCTTGATTGCTAGGATGCAGGCGCTCCCGCTGCATCGCGTCCTTGGTTGCCAGGATGCAGATGGCTTCCGCTGCCTTGGTTGCCAGGATGCAGACGGCTTCCGCTGCCTTGGTTGCCAGGATGCAGACGGCTTCCGCTGCCTTGGTTGCCAGGATGCAGACGGCTTCCGCTGCCTTGGTTGCCAGGATGCAGACGGCTTCCGCTGCCTTGGTTGCCAGGATGCAGACGGCTTCCGCTGCCTTGGTTGCCAGGACGCAGACGGCTCCCGCTGCCTCATGTCCTTGGTTGCCAGGATTCAGGCACCCATTCAGAACCAACATGTAATATCAATCGTTTGTAATCCGCGGCACAGATATTGATGTTTTACATGTAGGACCTGACCAGCAGTGGCAGCCAGTAGAGTACATTTTGTAGTGTTTACATGCATACAGCATAAAATATGCTCATTATATAGGTTCTTTCCATATAGGTTTTTCCAGTTCTGGTTTACGCTGTGGACCGATACGGACCAGTGTATATGGGATCATAGAAAATGATACCGATGCATTCAAATATGTATAAATTATGGGTCTGAACACGAGTATTGTATTGTTTTTTTTTTTTTTGTATTCAATTTGCCTCAGCTGGCCAGACTCTTATGGCATCTTCAATCCAAATTTCATGTGTGTGAATATTACCACTCCATCTCAGAGGACACCCTTTGAGCTCCAATGATAACTATAGGAGCAACAGATGATCTAATCAAATCCCCAGCTGCTCATTGGCTGACTGTGCGGAGAGTCCTGCCAACCCAAGAATGTGTGGGTGACTTGGTTAAAATTGGATTTGTGGTGAGTCACAATCCCTGCATACGTTTGCTGTCAATGAAATTGCCGGAATGAAAGCGGCATTTACAGGCACATATGACAGTTCCAGAGGACTGGATTGATTTGCGTGATGCTGTCGGGGTAAAAACGCACATCTAGAGATAAATCCAATATCTTACTATACGGGTCTGGGTTAATGTTGAAAGCTGGCCATTCATTATACAATTTTCCTATTCAATTTCCTTTAGATTTACCTTCAACTATGTAGTACAAGGGCCTGCCTGATTACATATGAATTGAAAGTGTTTAGGAGTGACCTCATATTATATGGTTTTGGTAAATCTAAAGAAAAATTGTATAATGTATGGCCAGCCTTAGGCCCTTTTCACACAGGTTGATCGGACCCCCCTCCCCCAGTCTCTTCTATGGTGCGGCGTATGTCAGTGGACACCCGCTGCCATCCGATCCTGACCACCAAAAAACAGATGGGTGGTCATCCTATTCCCCATCCATCCAATTGGATGACATCAGTCAGGCGGTCCGTTTCCATCAGATTGCCCCATAAAGGAGAGCGGACTGCTGTGCAGAGCGAACACGGACCTGTCACCCGCCTGCTCAGTGGGGATCAGCGGAGAGATCCCACGCTGAGCAAGCAGATTCCGCTTAGCAGAGGCGTCCATGTGAACGGGGGCTTAGGTTTAATGCACACAGGGTGTCTGAACAAGCACCTCTGAAGAACTGCTGGCAGGAAAATGCAGCATAAAAAAAAAAAAGTGTTTAAAGCTGCATATATTATGCACATCTATCGTTTCAAGCGGAGTTCCACCGATTTTATTTTATTTTTTTAAAGTCAGCAGCTACAAACTTAAAATATGGACACTTACCTGTCCAGGGCGCCTGTGATGTCGGCACCCGAAGCCGATCTGTCCCTTGGCTCTCGGGTGCTGCCGCCGCCATCTTCGGTAGGGGAGTCAGGAAGTGAAGCGCTACGGCTTCACTTCCTGGTTCCCTACTGCGCATGCGCGACTTGCGCTGCGCATTCCCACTGGTCCCTGCTGTCTTCTGAGATCCGTGTGTCTCCCAGAAGGCAGTGGGGGGGGGAGTGGCGTAGATGCCCGCGGGTGCCCGGAAGTGGGAGCAAAATACCTGTATTAGACAGGTATCTGCTCCCCCTCTCCCCTGAAAGGTGCCAAATGTGACAACGGAGGGGGGGATTCCTAAAAGCGGAGGTTCCATTTTTGTGTGGCACTCCGCTTTAACCTCCTAAATGCATCCTACTGGCCAGAATATTATTCTGGCCGTTGGAATCCACTAATGCTTAAACGCTACACTTTTTGTCTTCTGAAGCGCACCTTTGGTATGTTTCCATTTTTTATTATTCTTTTTTTTATTATTATTTACCGGCGTATAACACACACTTTTTCCCCCTTAAAATCGGGGGAAAGTCGTGGGTACGTGTTATACGCCGATCCCCCCAAAAAAATCTGCCTAAAATAATCAAACGGCGCAGACAAATAGCGACCGCCGTCCAAAAAAACGAGCGCTGCCGAAAAAGACCGATCTGACTGCTCGGCTCCACTGGCAGTCCCGCCTCCCTGTGCTCGCTTCCGAAACAGCAGGGAGGCAGGACTGTGAGCTGGGCCGAGCAGTCGGCTCAGTCTTTTCCGGCGGCGCTCGCTCTGTCTTTTCCGGCGGCACTCGCTCTGTCTTTTCCGGCGGCGCTCGCTCTGTCTTTTCCGGCGGCGCTCGCTCTGTCTTTTCCGGCGGCGCTAGCTCGGTCTTTTCCGGCGGCGCTCGCACGGTGTTTCTAGGCGGCAAATTTAAACGTGGGCAAGCTGCAAATGGCGCTGGGCAAGGCTGCAAATGGCGCTGCGCAAGCTGTAAATGGCGCTGGGCAAGCTGCAAATGACGCTTAAATGTAAGTTGTTTTTTTTTCCCTAAACTCCCTCCTAAAACTTTTTTTTCCTTAAAATGCCCTCCTAAACTTGGGGTGCGTATTATACGCTGATAAATACGGTAATTTTTTTCTCTGCATGTAACACAGGCTTACATAGAGGTTCCTTTTACAGGCTGAAAAAAAAGCTCAGTGCCTGTATAAGCGGCTTTTTTTTTTTTTTTTTTTTTTACTTTATTTTAAGGTCCATTTTGAGTAAAGCCTCGTCGAGTACCATAGGCTAGAGCCCTTTATCTGCTTCGAGACCTATACCTATATACTATATTGTCAAAAGTATTGGGACTGCCTTCACACACACACGAACACGCAATGGCATCCCAGTCTTGGTCTGTAGGGTTTAATATTGAGTTATCCCCACCCTTTGCCGCTATAACAGCTTCAACTTTACTGGGGAGGCCGTCCACAAGGTTTAAGAGTGTGTCTATTAGGGTTGTCCCAATACCACTTTTTTAAGACCGAGTACCGATACTTTTTTTTAAGCACTCGCCGATTACCGGTCTTTTTTTTTCTTTTCTGTCATGTGACAGTAGCACCGATGGACACTGATGATGCAGCACTGCTAGGTGGCACTGACTGATGGCTGGCACTGATGGGCAGGCACTGCAATGCAGCACTGATTGGCAATTGCTGGCCTGGTTTAATAAATAACATGAATGATGAGAGGAAAGGAAGGATTTTGCAATGCTATATAGCATTGCAAAATCCTTCCTTTCCTCTCATCTCTCATGTAATTTATCATATAGTATACGCTGCACTCGGCTGCAGTAAGCAGCAGCGGACATCTTGTTACACCCAGGCCAAACTATATGGGCTGGGTGTAGCAAGATGTCCACTGCTGGCTTACTGCGGCCGAGTGCAGGGTGTACTAAGATGGGTGTCGTGATGTTTAACCTCTGACAAAGACACAGAACGTCACTTCCTGTACCGTATTTTTTTTTTTTGCACTAAAAAAAAAATCCAGGTCCCTGCAAGACACATAGAAACCAATTGTTTCCTATGTGTCTGGTTCACACCAAAATGCAGGTTACTAAGGTTGAAAAAAAAATATAGTTCAGTGGTTCTCAACTCCTGTCCTCAGGACCCACTAACAGGCCAGGTTTGCAAGATAACTGAAATACATCACAGGTGATATCATTTGCTGCTCAGCGAGTGCAGTATTTGTAGCTGCTGGCTTTTAATTTTTTTTTTTTTTAGGTGCAATTCCTCTTTAAGTGGTTAATAACATTCAATTACGATATGACTTGTGTCGCAATTGTATATGCTGTATTATTTTTTCTTTATCTGCTATTTTTTATTTTCCCCACGAAAGTGGAGTTACCCTTTAACATGGGTGTTAAACTGGCAACTGGCAGCATCTTTTAGCTCACATCTGAGTATTTATTCACAGTTACTAATAGGCATGCCGTTACTTTCCAGCCATTCGCAGAAAACCTCTATAAATATTTTCTTCTCAATGGTAGTAAGGACAGACCAGCAGACGGTGTCAGAATCCTGATTAACCAACTGGAAAGGGAAAAGGCTACAGCAGAACCAGTAGTAAGTCTTTTTTCGGTTCGATTTTTGTATGTGTGAATATGGGTTGCTGTTTTTTTTTTTTCTCGTAATTCGGATTGCAGCAACTTCCCAATATTTGTATTATTCGGGCTCCTGGGTCATTGTGCTCTGCAGAATAATCCACGTACAAGGACATGACACACAAATGTGAACTCTGGTCAGACGCACATCAGAACAAGAGATTGAGAAATGTTCTGGTGCTTCTCTGTCTCTCTCATTGGTATTAAAGCAGCCACACAACTTAATGCAGAAGAAACGTTATGCAAAAAGGCTCTTCATCAGCAAAATCTTTCTCAACCTTTTTACCCTTGAAATAAATATCAGGTCTCGATCAACCCCTGGCAAAATAACTTCATCGAGGGTCGGTGAGAAAATGCCCCTTACATCAGTAGTCATAACGCCAACCCTACAGACCAATAAAGATCACTGGGGTCATGTCATTGGCTCTGCCGAGTGGTGTTGGCCCAGGAACCATGCAGGTACTACTAGATATGATCACAAAAAGAAAAAGAAAGGGAACCAGTGGCAACCTGTGAAGCTCTGGTGAACTCCATGCCCAAGAAGAGGGTTAAGGCAGTGCTGGAAAATAATGGTGACCACACAAATTATTGCCACTTTGGGCCCAATTTGGACATTTTCACTTACTTTTGTTGCCAGCAGATTAGACATTAACCTCTTCTCGCCCGCTGGCCGTCAAATGATGGCTGGGCGGCGCGGCTCTCGTTTTGGGTGGACGTCATATGATGGCCCTCCAGAAAAACCGCTCTTGCACAACCCCGGGGCGCGCAACGGTCGTGGCTCTTTAACCGATGTGATCGGCTGTGTCCAATCACAGCCAGTCATATGTAAACACGGAGATGCCGGCAATCAGCGATCCTCGCCTCACACCGACTGAGTGTGAGGAGAGGAGAGCCGATCAGCGCAATCTCCTCACAGAGGAGATGTAGGGATGTAATCAGGGCACTGATCATCAGTGCCCTGGTTACAATAAAGTGCCAGAAATGCCACTGCCAGCAATCAGTGCCAACCAGTGCCCACAATTGGCACCAATCTGTGCTCACAAGTGACAGCAATCAGTGACCATCAATGATGCTAGTCAGTGCTGCCCATCAATGCCACCCATCCGTGCCGCCTATCCTTGCCCACCAGTGCCGCCTAGCTGTGCCCAGTGCCGCCTATCAGTGCCCATAAGTGCGGTATATTCGTGCCTCCTCATCAGTGTCCATAAGTGCTGCCTCATCAGTGCCCATAAGTGCCACCTCATCAGTGCTGCCTCATCAGCCCCCATCAGTGAAGGTGAAAAATTACTTATTTACAAAATTTACTGACAGAAACTAAGAAATACATTTTTTTTTTTTCAAAATTTTGTCTTTTTTTTTTTTTTTTTAGGAAAAAATAAAAAACCCAGGAGTGATTAAATACCACCACAAGAAAGCTCTATTTGTGTGAATAAAATGATAAAAATGTCACATTGTTACAGTATAGCATGACCGCACAACTGTCATTCAGTGCTGAAAAACGGTCTGAGCAGGAAGGGGGTGAAAGTGCCCTGTATTGAAGTGGTTAAAGTGGTGTTCCCCCCCCCCCAAAAAAAAAGATGATTAAAATTCCTAAAAAAAGGAAAAAAAAAATTTGGATTTTTTTTTGTTAATTCACCTCTAAATGCCTGTTGCTAGGGGGTCCCTCGTAGTCTGCCTCCTTCAGTGCCCGGGCTAAGTGACTTCCCCTCGGCGCAGGGAGAGCTCAGCTCTGCCACCTCCCTCCTGTCAGTCATCTGGGACACGTGACAGGTCCCAGATTACTGCGCCACTCGCGCCAGCGCAGTGGGTGCCCGGCTGTGAAGCCACAGCCAGGTGCCCACAGTTAGAATGCCGACGCCGCAGAGCGGAGGGGGGAACGAGCGGAGCTTCGATCCCCCGCATCGCTGGACCCTGGAACAGGTAAGTGTCCGATTATTAAAAGTCAGCAGTTGCAGTATTTGTAGCTGCTGACTTTAATTTTTTTTTTTTTTCTAGGAAACTCCTCTTTAATGGCTGCGTGTTGAGTTTATTTTGAGGGGACAGCAAATTTACACTGTTATACAAGCTGTACCCTCACTACTTTACATTGTAGACAAGTGTCATTTCTTCAGTGTTGTCACATGAAAAGATATAACAAGATATTTAAAGAAATGTGAGGGGTGTACTTACTTTTGTGAGATACTGTGTATATTTGATTAGTTGCTATGGGCTATTGCATGTTCAAATGTTGCACCATCCAAAATATCCTTTTTTTTTAATATAAATCAGAAGACAAGATGTATCAGATTATTGCTTCTACAAGCACAGACTTCTTCGATGACAGATTATACACAATGACAAAGATCCTTTTGTCTGACCTCTCTATACCAAAATGCGTTCAGAGAACAAAAGCTTCTTGTCCTCGCGGTGCGTCAGCCGCGTGTTACTAAAATTGCGAGAGCTTCAGCTATTGACCGCCTTTTGTTCCTCTTGTGGGGGAATAATGCTGGAAAGTGTCCTGATATTCTATAGCTGCTCCGATCAGAGAGACCAACGTGAGAAGAGTCAATATGGCGCAATCTCAGCATTGTCCTTACTCCCCCCGCCATCTTCCTGCTCGCTTTTCTTGTTCCCTTTTTAACCACGATGACAAAAAAAATTTGCAAGGGTGGAAAATTATTCTGGAGCAGGGTTGCCAATCGTCAGTAAATTTACTGACAGTTTGTAAAAATCAGCATTTTTTTTTTTTACAACTGTCAGTTAATATCAGGGCCTGATCATTTGTCATGCTGTATTGACTTTTTGAGTGTAAATCAGGCAAATGACTTGTTATGGGTATTGTCAGTGTTTCTATGTGGTGTTTAAAACCACTTTCTTACCCGGCCTATTTTGGCCTATTTTCCTTCATGTAAACATCATAATTTTTTTGCTAGAAAATTACTCAGAACCCCCAAACATTATGTACGTTTTTTTTAGCAGACAACCTAGGGAATAAAATGGCGGTCATTGCAACTTTTTATCTCACACGGTATTTGCGCAATCATTTTTCAAACGCCTTTTTTTTGGAAAAAAAACGGTTTCATGAATTAAAAAATAACAAAACAGTAAAGTTAGCCCAATTTTTTTACATAATATGAAAGATGATGTTACGCTGAGTAAATAGATACTGAACATGTCACGCTTTAAAATTGCGCACAACCGTGGAATGGCGCCAAACTTCGGTACTTAATAATCTCCATAGGCGACGCTTTAATTTTTTTTACAGGTTACCAGTTTAGAGTTATAGAGGAGGTCTAGTGCTAGAATTGTTGCACACGCTCTAACGCATGTGGCGATACCTCACATGTGTGGTTTGAGCGGCGTTTACATATGTGGGCGGGACTTGCGTGTGCGTTAGCTTCTGAGCGCGAGCTACAGGGGACAGGGGCGTTTTAAATTTTTTTTTTTTATTTTACTTAATTTTTTTTATTTTTACACTTTTAAAAAAAAAAATGTAAACATCCCTTGTAATAGGAATGTATGTGACAGGTCCTCTTTATGGAGAGATGTGGGGTCAATAAGACCCCACATCTCTCCTCCAGGCTGGAAAGCATAAGATTGGTAAAAAAAAATTTGCGGCTTTGTTTACCTCCGGGTACCGGGCGTGACGTCATAACGTCGCGCCCGGTCCTCCGACGGTCATAGAGATGACTGGTGACCATCTGGTCACCGGAAATCTCTATGCTCGTCATCCGGCGGCGGGCGATTCTTTCTCTGGTCCCCGATGGCACGGGAGAGCCCGGAGAAGCACCGGATGGCGGTGGGAGGGGGGGGACATCCCCTCCCGCTGCCTATAAGAACGATCAGGCGGCGGAACTGCCGCTATGATCGTTCTTATGGTGCACAGAATCGCCGGCCGGAAAGAATGATATCTGAATGATGCCAATAGCTGCACGCATCATTCAGATATCACCACTCAAAGTCAAGGACGTCATATGACGCCCTTGGTAATAAAGTGGTTAAAGTGATTGTAAAGGTCCGCATTTTTTTTTTAACCACCTACCTGTACGTGATTCTCGTGCGCGGCTCTGGGAACGCACACGCGGCTGAAGAGATACACCTGTAATACCTGCTAATCAGGAACACAGATGTCTCTCTTCCTTGAGTGCATCCGTCCCCTACACACTAATGCCCCGTACACACGGTCAGATATTCCGATGAAAAATGTCCGATCGGATTATGTTGTCGGAAAATCCGATCGTGTGTGGGCTCTAGCGGGCTTTTTCCGTCAGAATTTCCGCCGGAAAAAATTTGAGAGCAGGACCTCAAATTTTCCGACAACAAAATCCGATCGGACTTTTTCCGATCGTGTGTAGGGAATTCCGATGGACAAAGTGCCACGCATGCTCAGATCAAATTGCGAGACCAAAGCTATTGGCTACTAGCCTCTACGTAGTTCTGTAGTACGCAACGAACGTCACCACGTTCGGAACGATCAGATTTTCCAACAACTTTGTCCGACCGTGTGTTGCATACACCAGTTTCGGACAAAATCCATCGGAAAAAATCGGACGGATTTTGTGGTCGGAATTTCCGACCGCGTGTACGTGGGCTAAGACTAGACATGTGCAATTCGTTTAGTTTTTTTTTTCTGTTTTTTGCGTTATTTTCGTTCATTCGTTATCGTACGAATGAACGAACGATTCGGTAAAAATTTTAACGAATCGTTCGAATCGAACGAATCCGAAAACAACGAAAATCCGAAAAAAGACTAATTAGAAACAACGAATCTACGAAAGAAGAAAATCCGAAAAACGAAAACAGGAACAACGAAAATCAAAATGAACGAAAAAATTCGTACATTCGTAACTTATTTTTTTTGTTGAATTGGTAATTTTCCGTGTCTCTTACAATGGCGCTGCTTAACGTGCCTCGAATGGATTGAACGAAAAAATTCGTACATTCGTAACTTTTTTTTTCGATTCGTAATTTTCCGTGTCTCTTAAAATGTAATAATAGCATACACATTACATAATATGATGAATAATGCTCCGATTACGAATGTACAAATAAATACGAATGCGTCCGAATTTCGAATAAACGAAAATTAAACTAACGGAAAAACGAATCAACGAAAAAATAACTCTAACGAAAATACGAATCGTTACGAATACGAACACCGACGACTTACGAATTTACGAATCGTTACGAATCAACGGAAACTAAAAAAACGAAACGAAAATAAACAAATATTTTTGTTGTGCACATGTCTAGCTAAGACCCCTTTCACACTGAGGCCGTTTTAACCACTTCAGCCCCGGAAGGATTTACCCCCTTCCTGACCAGAGCACTTTTTGCGATTCGGCACTGTGTCGCTTTAACTGACAATTGCGCGGTCGTGCGACGTGACTCCCAAACAAAACTGACGTCCTTTTTTTTCCCCACAAATAGAGCTTTCTTTTGGTGGTATTTGATCACCTCTTCGGTTTTTATTTTTTGCGCTATAAACAAAAAAATGTTGATAATTTTGAAAAAAAAAAACGCATTTTTTTTTTACTATTTGCTATAATAAATATCCCCAAAAAATATATACAAAAATTATATTTTTCCTCAGTTTAGGCCGATACGTATTCTACATATTTTTGGTTAAAAAAAATCGCAATAAGCGTTTATTGTTTTTTTTGCGCAAAAGTTATAATGTCTACAAAATAGGGGATAGTTTTATGGCATTTTTATTGATCATTTTTTTTTTTTTTACTAGTAATGGCGGCGATCAGTGATTTTTAGCGTGACTGCGACATTATGGCAGACAAATCGGACAATTTTGACACATTTTTGGAACCATTGGCATTAATACAGCGATCAATGCTAAAAAAAATTGCATTGATTACTGTAAAAATGTCACTGTCAGGGAAGGGGTTAACCACTAGGTGGCGCTGTAGGGGGTTAAGTGTGTCCTAGGGAGTGATTCTAACTGTGGGGGGGAGGGGCTGTGTCTGACACATCACTGATCGCTGCTCCCGATCACAGGGAGCGTCATCAGTGACACTGTCAATAGGCAGAATGGGGATATGCTTGTTTACATTAGCATCTCCCCATTCTTCCTGACCATGAGACGATCGTGGGTATGCCAGCGGATTTGACATCAAATCCGCAAGACCCGCGGTCTTGGTCACAGAGCTCCTGGCGGCACGCGTACGCCCGCGAGCCGCCTCTTAAAGCGCAACGTACAGGTACATTAATCTGCATGTACGTGCCCTTCTGCCGCAGTATATCTGCGTGAGGCGGTCGGGAAGCGGTTAATGCGCTTTAGCGCTAGAAGTAGCCTCTGAAAAGTGCCTGAAAACCACCTTCTATTCATGGCAGTGTGTCTTTTCACACTGGGGCGGTGCGCTTGCGCGACGTTACAAAAAGTCCTGCAAGCGGCATCTTTGGGGCGGGTTGGGAGCGCTGTAAATAGCGCTCCCAAAATGCCCTGCCCATTGCAATGAATGGGCAGCGCTTCCAAAGCGCCTTAAAACGTAGAATGCAGTAAATCTATATAATATATGAGTTTTAATTTTGGAATTTAATTACTGAAATAAAACATTTTTTTTGATGATATTATATATTTTTTTTAGATGCACCTGTACAGTGCCTTGAAAAAGTATTCATACCCCTTGAAATTTTCCACATTTTGTCATCTTACAACCAAAAACGAACATTTATTTTATTGGGGTTTTATGTGATAGACCAACACAAAGTGGCACATAATTGTGAAGTGGAAGAAAAATGATAAATGGTTTTCAAATCTTTTTTTTACAAATAAGTATCTAAAAAGATACCCCTAACTAAAATCTAGTGGAACCAATTGCCTTCAGAAGTCACCTAATTAGCAAATAGAGTCCACCTGTGTATAATTTAATCTCATTATAAATTCAGCTGTTCTGTGAAGCCCTCAGAGGTTTGTTACAGAACCTTAGTGAACAAACAGCATCATGAAGGCCAAGGAACACACCAGACAGGTCAAGGATAACGTTGTGGAGAAGTATAAAGCAGGGTTAGGTTATAAAAAAATATCCCAAGCTTTGAACATCTCACAGAGCTCTGTTCAATCCATCATCCGGAAAAGGAAAGAGCATGGCACAACTGCAAACCTACCAAGACATGACCGTCCACCTAAACTGACCGGCCGGGCAAGGAGAGCATTCATCAGAGAAGAGCCAAGAGGCCCATGGGAACTGTGGAGGAGCAGCAGAGATCCACAACTCAGGTGGGAGAATCTGTCCACAGGACAACTATTAAGCCCCATACACACGCGCGGATTATCCGAGGACAGGGTCCGTCAGACCATGTCCGTCATACTTTGTCTGATGTTGGTTTTGCGTACACACGGTCGGACAAAGTTGTCGGAAAATCCGATCATTCTGAACGTGGTGACGTTTGTTGCCTACGACGGGACTACGTAGAGGCTAGTAGCCAATAGCTTTGGTCTTGTAATGTGATCTGAGCATGCGTAGCACTTTGTCCGGTCGGACTACCATACACACGATCGGATTTGGTGTGATCGGACCGTGTTGTCGGAAAATCTATCCAGCAGGAGATAGGACTTTGTCCGTCGGACAATACGAAGTACACTGTCCGATGGTACATACACACGGTCTGATTTTTCAACAACATTGTCCGATCGGACAGAATCCATGCGAAAATCCGACCGTGTGTATGGGGCTTTAGTCGTGTTCTCCACAAATCTGCCCTTTATGGAAGAGTGGCAAGAAGAAAGCCATAAGAAGTCCCGTATGCAGTTTGCGAGAAGCCATGTGGAGGACACAGCAAACATGTGGAAGGTACTCAGATGAGTAGGTGGAAGGTGGTCAGATGTGATCAACATTTAACTTTTTGGCCTAAAAGAAAAACACTGTTTGTTGGAAAACTAACACTGCACAACACCCTGAACACACCATCAGGGACAGGGAAGATAGTCAGAGTTGATGGGAAAATGGATGGAGCCAAATACAGGGCGAGCTTAGAAGAAAACCTGTTAGAGTCTGCAAAAGACTTGAGACTGGGGCGGAGGTTCACCTTCCAGCAGGACAACGACCCGAAACATACAGCCACATACCTCCCAACATTTTGAGATGGGAATGAGGGACACCTACTTGCAAATGTATGTAGGCATAGGACACGCCCCCCTGACACATCCCCCTTAACCACTTCAGCCCCGGACCAATTTGCAGCTAAAGGACCAGGCCCCTTTTTGCAATTCGGCACTGCGTCGCTTTAACTGACAATTGCGCGGTCGTGCGACGTGGCTCCCAAACAAAATTGACGTCCTTTTTTTCCCACAAATAGAGCTTTCTTTTGGTGGTATTTGATCGCCCCTGCGGTTTTTATTTTTTGCGCTATAAACAAGAATAAACCGACAATTTTGAAAAAAATGCAATATTTGTTACTTTTTGCTATAATAAATATCCCCAAAAAATATATAAAAAAAAATTTTTTTTCCTCAGTTTAGGCCGATACGTATTCATCTACATATTTTTGGTAAAAAAAAATCGCAATTAGCGATTATTGATTAGTTTGCGCAAAAGTTATAGCGTTTACAAAATAGGGGATAGTTTTATAGCATTTTTATTAATATTTTTTTTTTTACTAGTAATGGCGGCGATCAGCGATTTTTATTGTGACTGCGACATTATGGCGGACACATCGGACATTTTTGACACATTTTTGGGACATTTGTCATTTATACAGAAATCAGTGCTATTTAAATAGCACTGATTCCTATGTAAATGACAGTTGTAGTGAAAGAGTTAACCACTAGGGGGCGGGGAGGAGTCAGTGTGACGTGTTGTGTTTTTTTTTACAGTAGGGGGCGTGGCTGTACGTGTGACGTCATTGATCGGCTTTCCCGATGACAGGGAACAGTCGATCAATGACAGGCAGTGTAGGAAGCGCGGGGAGAGGTTTGTTTACACAGACCTCTCCTCGTTCTTCAGCTCCGTAACCCGATCGCGGGATACCAGCGGCGATCGGGTCCGCTGGTCCCGCGGCCGTGGTCACGGAGCTCCCGACCGGGCAGGCAAGTTAAAGGGGACGTACCCGTACGTGCTTTTGCCTGCCCGTGCCATTCTGTAGACGTATATCTACATGAGGCGGTCGGGAAGTGGTTAAAGGAGAATTAAACTAAAAAAGTTTAATTAAATCCACAAGGACTTTTTTTTTACCACTCCTATTCCTTTATACTAACTTTTGAAATTGGCAAATGCAGAAATTTAGAAATGGGATGAAAGGTTTAGCACTGGGAAACACTTTTGAAAAATAAAAAGATTTTAGATACAACTATATGGATCAGACCAAAATGAGGGACAAATGAAGGGCAAAGAGGGACACAGGGACAGTGCCTCCAAATCAGGGACAGTTGGGAGTTATGCAGCCAGAGCTACAATGGAATGGTTTAGATCAAAGCATATTCATGTGTTAGAATGGCCCAGTCACAGTCCAGACCTAAATCCAATTGAGAATCTGTGGCAAGACTTGAAAATTGCTGTTCACAGACGCTCTCCATCCAATCTGACAGAACTTGAGATATTTTGCAAAGAAGAAGAATGGGCAAAAATGTCCCTCTCTAGATGTGCAAAGCTGGTAGAGACGTCCCCAAAAAGACTTGCAGCTGTAATTGCAGTGAAAGGAGGTTCTACAAAGTATTGACTCCGGGGGGCGCCATACAAATGTACCCCACACTTTTCACATATTTATTTGTAAAAAATGTTGAAAACCATTTATCATTTTGCTTCCACTTCACAATTATGTGCCACTTTGTGTTGGTCCATCACATAATATACCAATAAAATAAATTTATGTTTTTGGTTGAAACATGACAAAATGTGGAAAATTTCAAGGGGTATGAATACTTTTTCAAGGCACTGTATATCCCACCCACTTTCAGATGCCATTGTAATGAGATAATAATTGTTATTCACTTTACCTGTGAGTGGTGGTAATGTTATGGCTGTTCGGTATATATCTACCATTCAAGAAAACTGCATTGTTTTTCCATGTAAAACTATACAGGCCCTTAAATTACTATAGAGCACCTCAGCTGTGTTAGTAGCAGCCACTTCTGTGCCACTGACATACCAGAGCCTAGAACAAATATCAATAAAGCTGATTGGATAACCGCCACTGTACATAGAAGGAAGGAGAGGTTGGCACTGCATTATGTTTGAAGTTTACTCTGCTCATATCCACTCAGTTGCCTTTACACTGAAGAACCTGTTCAAAGATAAACTCCAGGCAGATATAAACCAGACAAATAAATGCAGCCCTGTGTTTATTACTACATCATTTTTGCAACATTAAAGTGGTGTTGCCACCAAAAAAAAAAAACAATTGCTTAAAAATCATTAAAAAAAAAAAAAAAAATAATTGAAAAAAAACATTTTTTTTTACTCACCTCTAAATGCCTGTTGCTAGGGGGTCCCTCGTAGTCTGCCACCTTCAGTGCCCGGGCACTGACATCACTTCCCCTCGGCGCCGCACAGTCATCTGGGACCTGTCACGTGTCCCAGATGACTGAGCGTCGTATCACGGCGCCGCTCGTGCATGTGCAGTGGGTGCCTGGCTGGGAAGCCACAGCCGGGTGCCCACAGTAAGAATGCCGGCGCCGCGAGCAGAGCGGGGAACGAGGGGGAGGCTTCGTTCCCTCGCATCGCTGGACCCTGGGACAGGTAAGTGTCCGATTATTAAAAGTCAGCAGCTGCAGTATTTGTAGCTGCTGACTTTTTTTTTTTTAAAAAAATTTTTTTTTAGGGGGCACTCCTCTTTAAGGCTTTATGTACACGGACATTGTTTAACCTCTCCTGAACAATTTAACTTGACAGCTAGAAGCTGGCCTCCAAAAAAGTCAGTTTAGCTGCATTTACATGCTGCGTTTAGCCGGGTTTGCGTCTAGAAGCTTTTTTTTTTTTTTTGTTAACATGGAAAACGTCTGTAAACGAGACGCTGCTAAACACGAGTTACCAGTTTTAGCAGCATTTACAGGCTGTAACAGGCATTTGGCGTTTCAAATGCCTCTGAACATCCGTCTGAACCCAAAAAGGTGTTGGTCGGGTCTTGTGTCTTAGTCCTGTTTCATTTTACAGGTGGGTCCATATTTGCTTGGGGTGCAGAACATATACAACTCATCGGCGACTTTATTAGGTACACCTGTTCAATTGTGGTGACACAAACTGCTAATCTGCCAATCACATAGCAGCAACTCAATGCATTTAACTGCTTGCCGACCGCCGGCTGTCAACGGACGGCCAGGCGGCGCAGTTCTCGTTGCGGGAGGGCGTCATATGACGTCCTCCCCTTCCTGGGCCACCAGGGGGCGCTCGCGCCCGCCGTGTCACTGGGGACTCCGTGCGCGTGCCCAGTGGCCGCGATGTCCGCCGGGCACCCGCGAATGCCCGGTAACACAGCAGGACCGTGGATCTGTGTGTGTAAACACATAGATCCACGGTCCTGTCACAGGAGAGGAGACCGATGGTGTGTTCTCAGTACGGAGAAACACCGATCGGCCTCCTCCCTTGTGAATCCCCTCCCCCTACAGTTAGAATCACTCCCAGGGAACATATTAATCCCTTGATCACCCCCTAGTGTTAACCCCTTCCCTGCCAGTCACATTTATACAGTAATCAATGCATTTTTATAGCACGGATCGCTGTATAAATGTGAATGGTCCCAAAAATGTGTCAAAAGTGTCTAATATGTCCGCCGCAATATCGCAGACACGATAAAAATCGCAGATCGCCACCATTACTAGTAAAAAAAAATAATAATAAAAATGTCATAAATCTATCCTCTATTTTGTAGACGCTATAACTTTTGCGCAAACCAATCAATATACGCTTATTGCGATTTTTTTTACCAAAAATATGTAGAAGAATACATATCTGCCTAAACTGAGGAAATTTTTTTTTCTTTTTTATTTGATATTTATTATAGCAAAAAGTTAAAAATATAGTTTTTTTTTCAAATTTGTCGCTCTTCTTTTGTTTATAGCGCAAAAAATAACCGCAGAGGTGATCAAACACCACCAAAAGAAAGCTCTATTTGTGGGGACAAAATGATAACAATTTCATCTGGGTACAGTGTAGCATGACCGCGCAATTGTCATTCAAAGTGTGACAGCGCTGAAAGCTGAAAAATGGCTTGGGCAGGAAGGGGGTGAAAATGCACTGTATTGAGATGGTTAAAGGGGTGTTCCACGTTTTGTTAAAAAAAAAAAAGGGTGTTCTAGGAAAAAAAAAAAAATTAAAAGCCAGCAGCTACACATACTGCAGCTGCTGGCTTTTAATAAATGGACACTTACCTGTCCTGCAGTCCCTCGATGTCGGCACCGCAGCCGATGTCTCCATCAGCTGTCGGGTGCTGCCGCCGCCATTGCGAGTAAGGTAACCCGTCAGTGTAGCCTTTCGGCGCATGCGCGAGGCCCCGCTCCTCTCTCCTATTAGCCCGGCGGCCGAGGGAGGAGGGGGAGGGAGCCCCGCGGTGACGTCACGCCCGCATCGCGGCCGCGGCCGGACTGCCGGATGTGGGAAAGGATAGGTATCCTGCCCCCCTCCCCCCCCCCCCCCGAAAGGTGCCAATTGTGACACCGGAAGGGGGGAGGAATCTGATGAGCGGAAGTTCCACTTTAGGGTGGAGCTCCGCTTTAAGCATCTATCCCATGCCTACATACGTTTGCTGGTAGGTGTCCCTCATTCCCATCTCAAAATGTTGGGAGGTATGCGGTACTAGCAAGGTGTACCTAATAAATTGGCCGGTGAGTGTATATTTTTTATTTTGAAAAAAGCATGAGCGATAATACAAACCAAGAACGGGACGCAAAAGAAGAAGAAAATATCTTACAATGGCCTCTTATAAGGGCTTGTATAGATGGCCAATTTCAGCTTGCATCTGAGATGTGTTCACGATAAATCTGAGTTCCTTTCTGATGCAACTAAATACCTGAGTACACGAGTCCTTACACACTTTTTTTACTTTACTGAACCTGATCAACCAGAAGTTCTGTAACAAGAGTGGATCTGTTTTATCTGTAGTCAGGTGACAGTGCATTTGGAATAGTAAAGAAACAGGAAATGGAATTCCACCAACCAATAACAAGCTACTGACTCTCCCGGTGGAGAACTAATCAGTGTAAAACACGACGTGTCCCAAGCTCAGGCGGCACACACCTGATTGTGCAAACACAGCACATCCCCGATATGGGAGGCCAATAAATCATCGCGCTCTGCCACATTCATAAAGTGATTGCATGAGCCGAGTCACACACACATACAACATCTGTTACAGCCCCGGGATCTGTATTGCTCATCCTGACATATCATATAGCATTATTAACAGCAGAGAACATCCCCCTCATTGACTTGGAAGGTAATGTGTAATGTCGGGTGGAAGAGCACTTTACACTTTTAAAAGCCATAATGCCTTAAAATAATTCACTTCCTCGTATTATATAGGTTTACCCAAAATGAACTGCACCCGGTATTTTAGGATAATAATTGGACAATCACCATTTCCTTGTATCATTCTCTCAGCGTACGAACAACAGACATAGGAGTCATTCATAAGATGTGTTTGGTTGTACTATAATGTGACTAAATATCATCTATAATTTATGTGCCTAGAGATCGATAATAAAGCGAGTCTAAACCCAAGAACAATAATTTAATATATATTGCAGCTTACTATTCCTTACATGTGGTGATGGCTTTTTTTCTTTTAGGCTTTCTTCCTTTCTTTTCAACTGATGATCCTGCCAGTTACACACTTCATGCCCTAGAATGACAACCCTCGCTGTATTGTAACCATGGTGGAGGATCTCTACTGTGTCTTTTTAGGAATCTTCACAGGATCCCTTCTGGTACTTCCATGATTCCTCAAAGCATCCTTCCTGGGTTATCCATTATTCCTCTCAGGATCCCTTGTGGGTTTTCCAGGATTCTCTACAGGATCCCTTGTGGGTTTTCCAGGATTCTTTACAGGATCCCTTGTGGGTTTTCCAGGATTCTTTACAGGATCCCTTGTGGGTTTTCCAGGATTCTTTACAGGATCCCTGCTGTGTCTTCCAGGATTCCTCGAAGGATCATTTCTGGGTCTTCCATGATTCCTCAAAGGTTCCTTTCTGGGTCTTCCACGATTCCTCATAGGGTCCCTTTTGGGTCTTCCAGGATTCTTGACAGGATCCCTGCTGGGTATTCCATGAATCCTCAAAGCATCCTTCCTGGGTTATCCATTATTCCTCACAGGATCCCTTGTGGGTTTTCCAGGATTCTTTACAGGATCCCTTGTGGGTTTTCCAGGATTCTTTACAGGATCCCTACTGTGTCTTACAGAATTTCTCAAAGGATCATTTCTGGGTCTTCCATGATTCCTCAAAGAATCCTTTCTGGGTCTTCCGGGATTCTTCACAGGATCCCTTCTGGGTCTTCCATGATTCCTCAAAGGATCCTTTCTGGGTCTTCCATGATTCCTCACAGGGTCCCTTTTGGGTCTTTCAGGATTCTTGACAGGATCCCCGCTGGGTATTCCATGAATCCTCAAAGCATCCTTCCTGGGTTATCCATTATTCCTCACAGGATCCCTTGTGGGTTTTCCAGGATTCTTTACAGGATCCCTGCTGTGTCTTCCAGGATTCCTCAAAGGATCATTTCTGGGTCTTCCATGATTCCTCAAAGGACCCTTTCTGGGTCTTCCGGGATTCCTCACAGGATCCCTTCTGGGTCTTCCATGATTCCTCAAAGGATCCTTTCTGGGTCTTCCACGATTCCTCACAGGGTCCCTTTTGGGTCTTCCAGGATTCTTGACAGGATCCCTGCTGGGTATTCCATGATTCCCCACAGGATCCTTTCTGGGTCTTTCAGGATTCCTCAAAGGATCATTTCTGGGTCTTCCAGGATTCCTCAAAGGATCCTTTCTGGGTCTTCCGGGATTCCTCACAGGATCCCTTCTGGGTCTTCCATGATTCCTCAAAGGATCCTTTCTGGGTCTTCCACAATTCATCATAGGGTCCCTTTTGGGTCTTCCAGGATTCTTGACAGGATCCCTGCTGGGTATTCCATGATTACTCACAGGATCCTTTCTGGGTCTTTCAGGATTCCTCACAGGATCCCTTCTGGGCCTTTCAGGATTTTTCAGAGGATCCTTGCTAGGTTTTCCAGGATTCCTCACAGGAAACCTGTGCTGGTCTTCCCGTCTTCTTTACAGGATCCCTTCCGGGTCCTTCAGGATCCTTTACAGAATCCCTGCTGGGTCTTTCAGGATTCTTCACAGGATCTCGTCTGGGTTTTCCAGGATTTCTCACAGGATCCCTTCTGGGCCTTCCAGGATTTTTCAGAGGATCCTTGCTAGGTTTTCCAAGATTCCTCACAGGAAACCTGTGCAGGTCTTCCCGTCTTCTTTACAGGATCCCTTCCGGGTCCTTCAGGATTCTTTACAGAATCCCTGCTGGGTCTTTCAGGATTCTTCACAGGATCTCTTCTGGGTTTTCCAGGATTCCTCACAGGATCCCTTCTGGGCCTTCCAGGATTACTCACAGGATTCCATACAGGTCTTCCCAGCTTCTTTACAGGATCCCCTCTGGGTCATTCAGGATTCTTTACAGGATCCCTGCTGGGTCTTCAAGGATTCCTCACATTCCTGGGCCTTCCAGGATTTTTCAGAAGATCCTTGCTAGGTTTTCCAAGATTCCTCACAGGAAACTTGTGCAGGTCTTCCCAGCTTCTTTACAGGATCCCCTCTGGGTCTTTTAGGATTCTTTACAGGATCCCTGCTGGGTCTTCAAGGATTCCTCACAGGATCCGTTCTGGGCCTTGCAGGATTTTTTATAGAATTCTTGCTGGGTTTTCCAGGATTTCTCACAGGATCCCTTCCGGGTCATCCAGGATTCTTTACTTGATCCCTTCCAGGTTTCTTTACAGGATCCCAACCCAAGATTACCAGGCTTCCTTGGACCTCTACCACCTCCAGGTTTTCCATAGTTCCCAGTAACAACACTGGGCCTGTCTTGTGACCAGAAGGGTATTTAAGCACCAGACTTTAAATTGGCTGGTGCTGTGTCTTATTGCCAGCTACTGGTGAGCTATAATACTTTCCTGCCAGTTGCTTGTTTGTTGCTGACTGGGATTGACCTGACTACCCTGTGGCTTGCCATCTTCCTTGACCCCTGCCTGGACCTGACTACTCTCTGGTCTGCTGCACCATAGCCTTTATATTCCAGCCACCCTTCCCCTTTTCTGGGTGAGCCTGAGGGCTGTGACCTGGTACCAGCTGCAGCAAAGAAAACCACGACTATCTCCATCGTCCACCAGCTCCGGTGAAGACCAACTGCTTTGGGCGAGCCCATGTCAGCTGATGGAGGCACCATAACACGTAGAGGGGCAGCACTGCCAGAACTACAGCACTCCCCCCCTCTCATATCATCCATAGCATTTTGTAAATCTGTGAACAATGATAACCATCGGCAGAGGCAAAGGCTACAGGACCTATCAGCTCAAAAGATTTCTACCAGGATCAACATGTATTTTTCTTAACTTTTAGAACAGATTTAACAATACTTCTGAATAAACTGCTATGACAAGGCATGGGAAGCCTCAAAAGCAGCCTCAGAAATATCACCCCTTCACTTTGACTTAAGGGCCAGATCTATCTATTGATCTCATTGTGTGGGTAGGTGCAGCCTGGTGAGGTGGCAGAAAGCACTCAGAGTCCAGGTGCAGAAAAACAGAGAATGTAATGTAATTGAAGTTCTGCAATTTAACTGGGAGCACTCACAGGATATAACAGTGATGTGTCAGTAGAAGAAGGTCACAGTTGTTCTGACAGCATCCGCCTTGAGGAGAGAATTGCTGGCTGGCTGGTCTGTACCCAAGAGAGGAGGCTTCCAGGCTTCCCTACACCTTCCCTACTCATTTGGAGCCTCTTACTGTCGCTAAGCACTGTCCCTGACACACGGGAGAGCTGTCCCTATGCGGAATGCGCGCCAAGCCTGGGAGCCAGAGTCTTAAGTAGACTCTACCTGACCCAAGATGGCCGCCAAAGTCACATGGCTCCAGCATCCAATCGGATATCTGCCCCCTGTAACTCATAAAACCTTGAACTTGGATCTTCTTGACTCTGCCGCTGTGATTTAGCACCACCTGCAGTGGAGAAAATAGACTGCACCTGCCTACAATGGCAATAGTCATGCTGATTGTCATGAACTGTGCAGCCTTACAGCAAACCAAGGTGGCCTAACCCATGTTAATTGGTTGACACATGGCACTCCCATCATGCCCTTTAGCATCAGCAATTATAGCTACTAAATTATTGGTTTTGGGCAGCTGAAGTGTGCAGCAGACAGATATGCAGTTCTTCGACCTGCAAAGTCGCTAAGGAAAGCCAATCTTTCCCACATTATTCCGTCACGGGGATAGGAAGTGCGCACAATCTCTCTATGGGGTACACAGACATCAAAAAAAGCAGAAAATGCAAAGCTCGCTATTGTGGCAATTTTCAGTCAATTTCAACCACCTTGGATCCACTTGGGAAACGCAAATAATAGTGCAAGTAATTACCAGAAGCTTTCCGCCACCCTTGAGTTTTATCATCTACCAGAATTCAGTTGATTGTGAAATCAAAACAGGGCAATACACTGGCAGCTTCAAATAAAAATCTAATTGAAATTAAATAGAAAACAGACAAAAAGGTATCAAAAGCAGTTATGCCGCGTACACACGGTCGGAATTCTCGTCGGAAAAAGCTCTGATGGTTTTCCCGTCGGAATTCCGACGGAATTTCGCTCAAACTGTCTTGCCTACACACGGTCACACCAAATTCTGACGGTCTGTAACACAGCGGCATAAAACACATTCGACAGCACTATAGAAGGGAAGTTTAATGCTTCTGAGCATGCGTCGAATTGTTTCCGAGAATGCGTCGGAATTTTGCGTGTCGGAATTGCATACACACGATCGGAAAATCCGATAGAAAGGATTTCCGTCGGAAAAATTGAGAACAGGTTCTCAATCCAAAGTCCGTCGGACAGAAAAAGACCGATGGGCATACACACGGTCGGAAAATCCGTTGAAAAGCTCCCATCGGACTGTTTCCATCGGAAATTCCGACCGTGTGTACGCCGCATTAGATTTTACCACCGCGTTCAATTAAAGCAGTTTTAATCCCATCAATGTTAACAGACTTGCTATCCTGAAGAAGCCACTGATCTAACTAGTTAAATGATCTCAGCCAAAGGGGTTTAGAAATGATGTCCAGTCCACTTGCCCCCCTCTGTCAGGGATCAGCTGACCACATGCCAGTATTTTACATGCTGTGCCAAGACGAAACCAGAAGCGCTTGTACAGCTCTGGGCAGAAGCTTGTGAGTACGGGCCCTTGGCCAGACTGTGTAGATTATGTCAATGTCTTTCTGGCACAGGTTCATTTAAACAAAAGCGGTACCATTAATCCAGCGTTTACTATTACTAATACACTGCTCAAAAAAACGAAAGGAACACTTTTTAATCAGAGTATAGCATCAAGTCGATTAAACTCCTGGGGTATTGATCTGGTCAGTTAAGTAGCAAAAGGGGTTTTAATTTCATTAACCCCAAAGCAGCTCAAACTGATTAACAGGTGCACTAGATGGGCAACAATGAGACGACCTCCAAAACAGCAATGGTTTTACAGGTGGAGGCCACTACCATTTTTTTCCCCTACTTATCTTTTCCGACTGTTTTTTACTAGTTTTGCATTTGGCTAGGGTCAGTGTCACTACTGGTAGCATGAGGCGATACCTGGACCCTATAGAGGTTGCACAGGCAGTCCAACACCTTCAGGGTTTGCCATTGCCAGTAGGTGTGCTGTGTCTCCCATCACAGTCTCCAGAGCATGGAGACAGGCAGTTACTCTAGGAGAGCTGGACAGGGCCATAGAAGGTCCTTAAAGTGGTGGTGCCACCAAAAAAAAAAAAATTCACGGCGCCCACAGTAAGAATGCCGGCGCCGCGAGCGGAGCGGGGAACGAGGGGGAGCTTCGTTCCCCCGCATCGCTGGACCCTGGTACAGGTAAGTGTCCGATTATTAAAAGTCAGCAGCTGCAGTATTTGTAGCTGCTGACTTTTTAAAAAAATTTTTTAGCGGGAACTCCTCTTTAAGCCATCAGCAGGACTGGTATCCGCTCCTTTTATGCAAGGAGGAACAAACTGAGCACTGCCAGAGCCCTACAAAATGACCTCCAGCTGGCCAATTGTGTGAATGTCTCTGACCAAACAATCACTAACATACTTCATAAGGGTGGCCTGAGGGCCCGATGTCCTCTAGTGGGCACCATGGAGCTTGATTGGCATTTGCAATTGAATGCCAGAATTGGCAGGTCCACCACTGGCACCCTGTGAATTTCACAGATGAGAGCAGGTTCACCCTGTGCACATGTGACAGACGTGAAAGGGTTTGGAGAAGCCGTGGAGAACATTATGCTGCCTGTAACATCGTTCAGCATGACCTGTTTGGTGGTGGGTCAGTGATGGTCTGAGGCTTATCCATGGAGGGACAAGCAAGGCTAGACAATGGCACTCTGACTGCCATTAGGTATGGGGATGAAATCCTTGGAGCCATTGTCAGACCCTGCTCCTGGTGCATAACAATGCCCGGCCTCATGTGGCGAGAGTATGCAGCCAGTACCTGGATGATGAAGGAATTTATACCATTGAATGCCCCCCCCCCCCCCACGCTCACCTGACCTAAATCCAATAGAACACCTCTGGGACATTATGTTTCGGTCCATCCGACGCCGCCAGGTTGCATCTCTGTCTGTTCAGGAGCTCAGTGATGTCCTGATCCAGATCTGGGAGGAAATACCCCTGGACACCATGCGTCGTCTCATTAGGAGCATGCCCCGACGTTGCCAGGCATGCATACAAGCATGTGTGGGCCATACAAACTACTGAGTACCATTTTGTGTTACTGCAATGAAATTTCAGCAAAATGGACTAGCCTGCTGCATCATTTTTTTCACTTAGATTTTTGGGGTGTCTTTGAATTCAGTCCTCTGTAGGCTGATCATTTTCATTTCCATCAAACGATGTGCCATCCTTTCCTTCCTAACACATTACCCAGTGCATATCAGTATAGATATCCAGCATGATATTTTTCCCCATTGAGATCTGATGTGTTTTCAAAGTGTTTTTGAGCAGTGTATATTCTGGAGACATTTTCCATGTGTCACTACTGCAAACAAAATGAGTAATAACTGTCACTTATACTGAAACATCATTATCTTTTTGAAAGTCTGTTAAAATGATAGGTACGCTCCAAATTTATTTACGCTTACTCAGAGAATGCAGCATACCTGCTGAGCGGCAGATAATGTTCATGTTGCCATTCATCTTGTGCAACTGGTTTCCTTTTTGCAAAATTCAAGTGCCAGTTTTGTCGTTTTCAGAATGGTCTTGAATCTGTGAAAATATAGACAAAATCCACTGTAACACTAGGTTCACACCAGGGATGTGCAGTCAGGGGAGGCTCCTTCCATGAACATAAAAAAAAAAAGGAGCTTTGAGGGTCGTAGCTCGGTGACCCGAGGTCACAGCCTAAGCCCTACCCTGCCACTGGTAAAAGATTGGGGCTCCTACAACCTATGCTCCTGGAGATACGGGGCTCCTTGCACAGCCTGTCAGAAGCTAAATACAGAGCGGCCAGTTTAACCGCTTAAGGACCGCGTCCTGCACAGCGGCACGTGAACCGGTCCTTAGCTCCGTGACCGTGGCCGCGGGACCAGCAGACACGATCACCGCTGGTGTCCCGCGATCAGGTCACAGAGCTGAAGTAAACAAACCTCTCCCGTGCTTCCTAGTGACACTGTCACTGATCGTCTGTTCCCTGTCATAGGGAAAGACGATCAGTGACGTCACATGCCAAGCCACACCCCCCTACAGTAAGAAAACACACACAGGGCTCACTTAACCCCTCCCTGCCCCCTAGTGGTTAACTCCTTCACTGTCAGTGTCATTTACACAGGAATCAGGGCATTTAAATAGCACTGATTGCTGTATAAATGACAATGGTCCCAAACATGTGTCAAAAATGTCCGATGTGTCCGCCATAATGTCGCAGTCACAATAAAAATCGCTGATACTAGCCAGTGCCTCACCAGCCACTGACCTCACCGCACATCCCTGGTTCACACATATGCATGGGCATGACAGCCCATTCATTTAAATGGGTTGCTGTGCCTCCTGAAATGCAGGGAAAAGGTCCCTGCAGCATTTTATAAATTGCAGCATGCAAGGGAATCGCAAGTGCAATGCAGGTGCGATTTCCAGTACATGCCGCGTGCCATTACAACTAATGACACTCGTACGCATCCAGAGCGTCTTTCTGTGTGGGTGGTTGTGGAATAATCATTTGTTTAAATGAGGATTTTTTTTTCATGTTACATACATTTAAAGTGTTAAGCCCCATACACACGGTCGGATTTTCCGACGGAAAATGTCCTATCGGACAATGTTGTCGGAAATTCCGACCGTGTGTAGGCTCCTCCGGACTTTTTCCGTCGGAAAATCCGACGGACAAAGTTTTATCTCCTGCTCTCAAATTTTCCGACAACAAAGTCCTATCGGACTTTTTCCGATCGTGTGTAGCGAATTCCGACGGACAAAGTGCCACGCATTCTCAGATCACATTACAAGACCAAATCTATTGGCTACTAGCCTCTACGTAGTCCCGTCATACGCAACAAACCTCACCACGTTCAGAATGATCGGATTTTCCGACAACTTTCTCCGACCGTGTGTATGCAACACCAGTGTCGAACTAAATCCGTTGGAAAAAATCCGATGGATTTTGTGGTCGGATTTTCCGACCGTGTGTACGGGGCATTAGTAAACTTTACTATCTGCTCTCCCATCTCCCGGTCTTCCTCCCGGGCTCGTGCTGACAGTCACCAGCTCTCTGCTCATGGAGCACTGAGAACTGAGCGATCAATGGTCTTAAAACCAGCGGGGACAGATGCAATATCACACTGATGCTGCAACCACCTAGGTGTTTGCTTAAAAAACAAGAATAAAACATACTTCTCTTTTAAATGTGGTTTATTTCCAATAAGTACAGTGGGGAAAATAATTATTTGATCCCCTGCAGATTTTGTAAGTTTGCAGACTTACAAAGAAATGAAGGGTCTATAATTTTTATCATAGGTGTATTTTAAATGACAGAGACAGAATATCAACCAAAAATCCAGAAAAAACACACGATACAAATATTATAAATTGAGTTGCAGTTCAGTGAGTAAAATAAGTATTTGATCCTTTACCAACCAACAATAATTCTGTCTCCCACAGACTACAGTAGGTGCTCATGTGGTACACAGATTAGTCCTGTCAATGTAAGAAGGTGCTCCTAACGACAACTCGTTATGTGTATAAAAGACACCTGTCCACAGAATCTCTTTCTTCCATTCAAACCTCACCATCATGAGCAAGACCAAAGAGCTGTCGAAGGATGTCAGGGACAAGATTGTAGACCTGCACAAGTCTTGAATGGGCTACAAGACCATTAGTAAGAAGCTTTGTGAGGAGGAGACAACTGTTGGAGCCATTGTTCGCAAATGGAAGAAATACAAAATAACCATCAATCGCCCTGGGGTGGGGGTGGGGGGGGCTCCATGCAAGATTTCGCCTCATGGGGTAACGATGATCATGAGAAAAGTGAGGGATCAGCCCAGAACTACATGGGAGGATCTTGTGAATGATCTCAAGGCAGTTGGGCCCACAGTCCCCAAACAAACCATTGGTAAACACAATACGCCGCCATGGATTGAAATACTGCCGCACCCGCAAGATCCCCTTCCTCAAGAAGACACATGTACAGGCCCATCTGAAGTTTGCCAATGAACATCTAAATGATTCAGAGAGGGATTGGGAGGAAGTGCTGTGATCAGATGAGATCAAAATTTAGCTCTTTGCCATTAACTTGACTCGCCGTGATTGGAGGAAGAAAAATGCTGACTATGACCCTAAGAACACCATCCCTACAGTCAAGCACGGAGGTGGAAGCATGATGCTTTGGGGCTGTTTATCTGCTTAAGGTACAGGCCGACTTTGCCACATTGAGGGGCCAATGGACTGGACCATGTATTGTAAAATCTTGGATGAGAACCTTCTTCCCAGAACACTGAAGATGGGATGTGATGGATCTTCCAGCATACTGCAAAACATACTGCCAAGGCAACAACAGAGTGACTTAAGAAGAAGCACATTAAGGTCATGGAATGGCTTAGCCAGTCTCCAGAACTTAATCCTATAGAATATTTATGGAAGGAGCTGAAACTTCGAGTTGCCAAGCGACAGCCAAGAAACCTTAAGGATTTAGAGAAGATCTGTAAAGAAGAGTGGACCAAAATCCCTCCTGAGATGTGTGCAAACCAACAACAAGAAATGTCTCACCTCTGTGCTCGCCAACAAGGGTTTCTCCACCAAGTACCAAGTCATGTTTTGCTTAGGGAACAATGCATGGTAGTTTAAAATGGGGACGGGGGTCCTCTTTAAACACTCAATTTATCTGCAACACATTATAGAAAACACAACATGACAAAACTCCTTATGAAGATACCCGACTTTCCCAATAGTAACAAGCATTTTGGATTTTAACCACTTCCCGCCCAAGGGCGTCATATGACGTCTTTGACTTTCAATGGAAATATCTGAATGATGCCTGCAGCTACAGACATTATTCAGATATTCTTGTTTTCAGCTGGCGACTCTGTGCACCATAAGAACGATCATAGCGGCAATTCCACCACTTGATCGTTCTTATAGGCAACAGGAGGGGACGCCCCCCCCCCCCTCCCGCTGCCATCCGGTGCTTCTCCGGGCTCTCCCGTGCCATCGGGGGCCCGGAGAAAGAATCGCCTGCCGCCGGATGACGAGCATAGAGAAGTCCAGTCATCTCTATGACCGTCGGAGGCCCGGGCGCAACGTTATGACGTCACACCCAGTACCCAGAAGTAAACAAAGCCGCGATCGCGGCTGTCAGCATGAGATCGGTGAATTTTTTTTTACCGATCTCATGCTTTCCAGCCTGGAGGAGAGATGTGGGGTCTTATTGACCCCACATCTCTCCATAAAGAGGACCTGTCACATAGATTCCTATTACAAGGGATGTTTACATTCCTTGTAATAGGAAAAAAAGTGATAAAAAAAAAAAAAATTAAGTAAAAAAAGTGTAAAAATAAAAAAAAATTAAGTAAAAAAAAAATAAATAAATAAAAATTTTAAACACCCCTGTCCCCGGTAGCTCGCGCTCAGAAGCGAACGCACACGTAAGTCCCGCCCACATATGTAAACGCCGCTCAAACCACACATGTGAGGTATCGCCGTGTGCGTTAGAGGGCGTGCAACAATTCTAGCACTAGACCTCCTCTGAAACTCTAAACATGTAACCTCTAAAAATGTTTAAAGTGATGCCTATGGAGATTTTTAAGTACTGAGGTGTCAGGTGAGTACTTACCAAGGCCGAGATGCTGAGAGCGGTTCATCCTTGCGACTGAGTGCAGTCCGCCCCCTGGAGGTGAGACAGGGAGTGGATGGCACAAAGAGGCACAGGCTACCCGGTTGGTGGGAGGAGCCTTGCGTGTAGACTAAGTGACAGGTCAGGATGTCACTAGGAAAGTCCAGGTCACAGGCAGAGGTTCAAGGGCTGGAGACAACAGGCAAATCCGGGTCACAGGCAGAGGTTCAAGAGCTGGAGACAAGAGGCAAATCCGGGTCACAAGGCAGAGGTTCAAGGGCAGGAGAAAGCAGTGAGGTCAAAGGCAAATCCGGGTCAAAACAGGTATTCCAATCACAGGGAGCAGGGTCAAAGCTTAGGCAAGAAGCTGAATACAAGCCTGCAACGACCTGTACACAGGCCGTCCTTAAATAGGCAGTCCTAAGGGTCACGTTGCGCCGCCGTGTGCCGGCGCGCCCAGACGTGCGCTAGTGCGCATGTGCGTGCGCCGGAGTGCTGAGCCGCGAATGCGCATGCGCCTGAGTGCCGTTCTGCCGCGCATGCGCACAGGCGCACAGCGCTGAGCTGGGAATTCTCCTGACATGAGGTTTGGCGCCATTCCATGAGTGTGCGCAATTTTAAAGCGTGACATGTTAGGTATCTTTTTACTTGGCGTAACATCATCTTTCACATTATACACAAAAGTCGGGTTATCTTTAGTGTTTTTTTTTGTTTTTTTTAATATTCATGAAATAATTTTTTCCCAAAATAAATGCGTTTGAAACATTGCTGCGCAAATACTGTGTAATATAAAAAGTTGCAATGACCACCATTTTATTCCCTAGGGTGTCTGCTGAAACAATATATACAATGTTTGGGGGGAGTAATTTTCTAGCAAAAAAATTATGATTTTTACATGAAGGAGAGAAGTGCCAGAATAGGCCTGGTATGGAAGTGGTTAAAAGGTGGATGGCTGTCAAGTAAGAGATAAGGATTGGGGCAACATCCACTGTAAGATTATGGTTATCAGAGCTTCAACTGCAGAACCAAGTTGAGATGCGGCCATATGATGTAACTTCAATTAAAAAAAAAAATCATTGTGCAAAGTAGCTAAAACTTTTTTCATGATGCCTTGCTGAACTAATAAGCATTTGGTTGGTAAGCCGTACGCAGCATGATACTATATACAGATAAAAAAAAGATACTACTTTCATCAAGGAAAAAACAAAACTGGGGATCGTTTGAAAGGTTCAACTTTTGATATTGTGATCCAATGTGATTCATAAAATCTGAATGCATACAGTATACAGGTGTCAGGGCTGGGCTCAGCCCTTCCTTCTCTGACCTGGCCACTCAGCTGTCGGGTAATTGCCAGCTTCTATCTCTCCACAGTGACTCACCTGTTGATGATATCCTGCTCGTCATTCCTGCTTACTTAAGCCGTCCAGCCCAGATGATCTCGGCCTTCGCCTTGGTCAACATCACAGAGACTTTCTCCTGAGCTCCTGTTAAAGACTTGCTTGGCTGACATTACTTCTGGCTCCAGATCCTGCTCGCTGTTCCACTACGCTGATTCCTGCTTCCTGACTTTCTGGCTTGTCTGACTATCTGTTCCGGTTATCAAATTTTGGCTATATTTTGACTACGTTTGTTCTGTTTACTTTTATTATTAAACAAGTGTAATTTAACTGTACTTCTGTCTCCGTCTGATTCATGGTTTCTGACAACAGATGCATCTCATAAAATTAGAATATCATCAAAAAGATTATTTATTTCAGTAATTCAATTAAAAAATGAAACTCATATATTTTATATAGATGTGTTACACACGGAGTGATATAATTCAAACATTTCTTTCTTTTAATTTTTATGATTCTGGCTTACAGCTAGTGAAAACACAAAATTCTGTATCTCAGAAAATGAGTCAGTGAAGATTTGGGGAGCCATGTCATCTGCTGGTATTGGTCCACTGTGTTTTATAAGTCCAAAGTCAGCGCAGCCCTCTACCAGGAAATTCTAGAGCACTTCATGCCTCCCTCTGCTGACCAGCTTTTTTGGAGATGCTGATTTCATTTTCCAGCAGGACTTGGTATCAGTCGATACTGCCAAAAATACCAATACCTGGTTTAATGATCATGGTATCACCATGCGTGATTGGCCAGCAAACTCGCCTGAACTAAATCCCATAGAGAGGCTGTGGGGCATTGTCAAGAGGAAGATGAGAGACACCAGACCCAACAATGCAGACGAGCTAAAGGCTGCTATCAAAGCAGCCTGGGCTTCCATAACACCTCAGCAGTGCTACAGGCTGATCACCTCCATGCCACGCCGCATTGATGCAGTAATTCATGCAAAAGGACCCCCGACCAAGTATTGATTGCATACTATACTGTACTTTTCAGTAAGCCAGCATTTCTGTAGAGTCTCCCTTTTTGAATTGAATTACTGAAATAAAGTAACTTTTTGATGATATTCTAATTTTATGAAATGCACCTGCAATAGGAGCTATACATTTTTTTCTTAAATAAAGGCTTTACTACGTTTTTCAGAAATACACAAAAGACCCCATCGATAAGCGATGATAAAAGGTTAAGAAAACAGTAATCCAAGATTAAAACTCAATAGGAGATATACATTTTACAAAGAAAGAGAGAACGTTTTTTAACCGCTTAAGGACCGCCTCCTGCACATTTTTGTACAGGTACATTGCTCTTTAAGTGCCCAGCCGTGGGTCGCGCGCATGCCGCCGCCGGCACGCTCACCACCCGGTCCTGAGCACCGTGACTGTGGGACCCGCGGACCCGATCGCCGCTGCTGTCCTGCGATCAGGTCACAGAGCTGAAGGACGGGGAGAGGTATGTGTAAACAGACTGTCACTGTCACTGATTGTCTGTTCCCTGTCATCGGGAAAGACGATCAGTGATGTTGAACGCCAAGCCACGCCCCCTACAGTAAAAAAACACACACGTCACACTTAACTCCTCCCCGCCCCCTAGTGGTTAACTCCTTCACTTCCATTGTCATTTACACCGGAATCAGTGCATTTAAATAGCACTGATTGCTGTATAAATGACAATGGTCCCAAAAATGTGTAAAAAATGTCCCGATGTGTCCGCCATAATGTCGCAGTCACAATAAAAATCGCTGATCGCCGCCATTACTAGTAAAAAAAAATGATTAATAAAAATGCTATAAAACTATCCCCTATCTTGTAAACGCTATAACTTTTTCCGCAAACCAATCAATAATCACTAATTGCAATTTTTTTTACGAAAAATATGTAGAAGAATACGTATCGGCCTAAACTGAGGAAAAAAAATGTTTTTTTATATATTTTTTGGGGGATATTTATTATAGCAAAGAGTAAAAAATATTGCATTTTTTTTCAAAATTATCACTCTATTTTTGTTTATAGCGCCAAAAATAAAAACCGCAGAGGCGATCAAATACCACCAAAAGGAAGCTCTATTTGTGGGAAAAAAAGGACGCCAATTTTGTTTGGGAGCCACGTCGCACGACCGCGCAATTGTCAGTTAAAGCGACGCAGTGCCGAATCACAAAAAGGGGCCTGGTCCTTTGGCTGCAAATTGGTCCAGGGCTTAAGTGGTTAAATACGAAGGGAGAGACAAAGAGAGGTATTATTTTTTTCACAGGTTTATGTCAGCAGTTTGCGCACTGCATTTCTATATAAAGGGAGACAGTACAGTGACAATCCAATCCAATACAAGAGCGTATGGAGGGCCATGCACATAAGAACTCACCAACTAAAATTGAGCAAAAGGTGACCTGTGTGTGGCCCTTTCTGTTCAACAGAAGCCGATCATTAGACTATCTTCTGTTGAACAGCCGGGGGGCGGGGCTGAGTCCTGCTTTCTGTGTCAATAGATGCAGAAGCAGGACACGGGAGCGCGCCCGCACAGGTGCCCTGAAGGAGAGTGCTACTCCGACGGGGCACTCGAGAAGAGGAGGAGCTACTAGCGCCACTGAGGACCCCAGAAGAGGAGGATCGGGGCCACTCTGTGCAAAACCAACTCCACAGTGGAGGTAAGTATGACAAGTATGACAAGGGTTTTAGTAACCCTTTAAGGTCCCTAACTCACATTCATACACACCCTAGAGACAATTTAAATAGGAGTCAATTAACCTACCACATACCTCCCAACATTTTGAGATGAGAATGAGGGACACCTATTAGCAAATGTATGTAGGTATAAGACACACCCCCTGCCACACCCCGTTAAAGGTGAATTAACCAAAAAAAAGGTTAATTAAAATCACAAGGGACTTTTTTTTACCACTACTATTCCTTTATATTGGCTTTTAAAATTTACAAATGCAGCAATTTATAATTTGGATGAAAGGTTTAGCCCTGGGAAACACTTTTTGAAAGATAAAAAGTGCATTTTATATACATCTATATGGATCAGACCAAAATGAGGGAAAGGGGGATAGAGGGACATTGCTCCAAATCAGGGACAGTCCCTTGAAATTAGGGACAATTGGGAGCTATGACCTACCAGCATGTCTTTGGAGTTCCAAGAGGAAACCCACGCAAGCACAGGGAGAACATGCAAACTCCATGCAGATAGTGTTGTGGTTGGGTTTCAAACCAACACTCCTGCTAGGTGGAAGTGCTAACCACTTAGACCAAGGGTCTCCAAACTTTCTAGCCAAAGGGCCGGTTTACTGTCCTTCAGATTTTAGGGGGGCCGGACTGTGGCCATTGGGAGTAGAAAAGGTCCTGAAATCATTGAGAGAGAAAAAAAATAATACCCCATTGTTTGTCTCAGTGGGAGTAATTGTGCCCCACCATTTGTGTCACTGGGAGAAATTGTGCCCTATCATTAGTGTCAGTGGGAGGCATTGTGCCCCATTGTTGGAATCGCTTGGAGGAATTGTCCCCCATCATTGGTGTCATTGGACCCCATTATTGGTGTCATTGGAAGAAATTATTCCCCATCATTGGTGTCATTGGGAGGAATTGGACCCCTTTATTGGTGTCATTGGAAGAAATTATTACCCCATCATTGGTGTCATTGGGAGAAATGGTGCCCCATTGTTGGTATCATTGGGGGGAATAGTGCCACATCATTGGTTTTATTGGGGGAATTGTCCCCTAACGTTGGTGGTATTGGACCCCATTATTGGTGTCATTGGAAGAAATTGTCCCCCATCGTTGGTGTCATTGGGAGGAATTGGACCCCATTATTGGTGTCATTGGAAGAAATTATTTCCCCATCATTGGTGTCATTGGGAGAAATTGTGCCCCATTGTTGGTATCATTGGGGGGAATAGTGCCACATCATTGGTTTTATTGGGGGAATTGTCCCCTAACGTTGGTGGTATTGGACCCCATTATTGGTGTCATTGGAAGAAATTGTCCCCCATCGTTGGTGTCATTGGGAGGAATTGTGCCCCATTATTGGTGTCATTGGGCCCATTATTGGTGTCATTGGGAGAAATTGGGCCCCATCCTTGGTATCATTGGGGGAATAGTGCCCATCTTTTGTGTAATTGGGACGAATTGTGTCCCTTCGTTGGTGTGAGTGGGGGGGGGGTAAATTATTTCCCGTTGTTGGTATCAGTGGATGAAATAGCACCGGAGGGCCGCATAAAAGCAAGCAGAGGGCCGCCTCTGGCCCCCGGGCCATAGTTTGGAGACCCCTGACTTAGACAATGAAGACAAATGTCTCCTGCAAGTGCATTTTGCAAGTGCAGTTGCACACTGCAAGGGTATTTGCTCCAGAGCTTAGTAAACAAGGCGAAGCTTTACTTTGCAAAGAATACTCACAAGCAAGGAAAATAAAAATAGCAGCATTTTTGCTTTCACGTGATTGGGTGATGGACTTCAGGAGAGCTTCCCCTCATTTACTAAGCTCTAGAGCAAATGCCCTTGCAAAGTGCACAGTCTATTTGCCTTAAAGGAGAAGTACAGCCAAAGTTTGTTTGGCTATACTTCTCCTGTGGATCACAGGAGTGCAGCCCTCCTGTACCCATCAGTTCAAAAGGGGGGCCCGAGCATCTGTTGAGCAGGAGAGCCAGCTGTACTGCCTTATTGCTGACACTTGTAGATCCAGTGCAGCTGAGGCTGCAGAGAAAGGGACTGATGAATCTCTGTCCTCGGTACCTTTCTCTGTCTCAAATGTGAGACATCAGGGGTCAGTTCAGACACCTGATATTTCACCAAAGCCCGCCACCCCAATAGGGCAGTTAAAACATTTTATAAAAAATGTAATAAAAAAATAAAAACATTAAATTCTGCATGCTTTGCACGTGGAACGGGGCACTTGCAGAGCAGCGCTATTCAATGAATTGGTTATTTATTAATGAGGGTATCATTTCTGCCATGGCTGAGAAGCATAGCATCACAGCCATGGCATTTTTGTGAAAATATCATTTGATATTTTCGGAGGCGGGGGGGGGGGGGCCCTGTCAGGTCGGCTGTATGGGGCCACGTGATTTCTAACAGCAGCCCTGCTCCTGTGACCCGTTTGCAGCAGACAGCAGGCCCCATGGTAGCGAGGGCGGCACCTTCTAAGTGGATGTCATAGGACGAAAGGCCCGCCGCCCGCCCGTCAATCTGTTAGGCCCCTTTCACACTGGGGTGGTTTTCAGGCGGTACAGCGCTAAAAATAGTGCCTGTACACCGCCTGAAAAATCCGGCCCCATTCACTCCAGTGTGAAAGCCAGCAGGCTTTCACACTGGAGCGGTGCGCTAGCAGGATGGTAAAAAAAGTCCTGCTAGCAGCATTTTTGGAGCGGTATAGGAGCGGTGTATTCACCGCTCCTATAACGCTCCTACCCATTGATTTCCCCGCTTTACGGGGATCTTAACTTTTTCGGCCGCTTGCGGGGGGTAAAACCGCACCGCGAGCGGCCAAATCCTGTGGCTAAAACGACAGTAAAGCAGCGCTAAATATAGCGCTGCTTTACCGTCGCCCCCGCCCCAGTGTGAAAGGGGCCTTATAATTGTTAATTACTGGTAAATGTTATATAACTCTCATTACACATTTCCAAAAACCCGTAAGACATAAACTATCACGTAACGCGATAAAACACCTGCTAAAGGTTAGAATAATTCTAAGATTTTCAGATCGTACTTATTTACTATTATACTCTATATCCGGGTCCATACTTTAAATCATTAATTATGGAGTACTTTTGAAAAGAATTTACGCCCCCATGGTGCCTTAAGGACAATAGCTTTCATTTATATTGACCTATAAGTTAATACCTTAATACTGGCTGGTTGACTTCGTCTCTATTGGCCTGAATGGGCGTCTCTGGCGCTGGAAAATGTTCTTAATGAGCGTCCTGGTTGATAATCTCAGCAAGAACCTGTTGCCTGTGGAAGCTCCTAATGGTCACCTATCCAAAGCAAATGCAAAAAGAAATTCTACTCCTTCATTTTGCATATCATTCAGCTGGAAAGAACAGAAAAAACAGTCCCTATGAATAGCCTTGTGCGTGTCCTATTGTCAACGCATCTCTACTAAGTACTAAGTACCCCAGCCTGACATTTTCCTCTGGGACACAGAACACTATCATTAGCCGTATAGCTGTGAAAACAAGCTCCTCTATGTTTGCAATTATCAGGAAACATTACCACGTTTTGTCACCTTTGCAATGGAAATATTTACGATCATTCAAAGTGCAGAGCGCTGCACATTTGTTGTGACACCCGGGAGCCATGGCTGCAGTGTGTTTTTGCTCATAGGCATACATTCCAAAAAACACTGTACACAGCTATACACATGTAATCAAGGGCACTTGTGTTTCCACACACACAGGTGTATTTTGTAAAGTTTTATATTTTGAAAAATACGCCTGTACACTTGTGTGTATTAATGCGAGTGCCGGCATTACCATGTGTATCGCTGTCTATGGCAATTTTGTAATGCGCGTCCAGAGGCAGCTGTGGCTTCTGGAAGGTAGGACAACTGCCGTAATTTTCTACGCACACATATACACTCACCGGTCACTTTATTAGGTACTTCAGAACTGCCTTCATTCTTCGTGGCATAGATTCAACAAGGTGTTGGGAACATTCCTCAGAGGTTTTGGTCCATAGTGGCTGCACATCCATGATGATCCACCACATTCCAAAGGAGCTCTATTGGATGAGATCTGGTGAGTGTGGAGGCCATTTGGAGTATAGAGACCACATTGTCCAGTGGTGAGATGATTGGAGTTTTGTGACATTATCCTGCTGGATGGGGAAGATGGGGACACTGTAGTCATAAAGGGATGGACATGGTCAGCAACAATACTCAGGTAGGCCGTGGTGTTTAACCGCTTCCCGACCGCCTAACGCCGATATACGTCGGCAAAATGGCACGGGCAGGCAAAACCACGTACCTGTACGTGATCGTGCATGTGCCTGCCTGTGGGTCGCGCGCGCGCGCGCCGCCAGCGGCGCGCTCGCGACCCGGTCGGGAGCTCCGTGACCCCGGCCGCGGGACCAGCGGACCCGATCGCCGCTGGTGTCCCGCGATCGGGTTACGAAGCTGAAGAACGGGGAGAGGTTTGTGTAAACAAACCTCTCCCCGCGCTTCCTACACTGACTGTCAGTGATCGGCGGTTCCCTATCATCGGGAACGCCGATCAATGACGTCAGACGTACAGCCACGCCCCCCCTACTGCAAAAAAACACACACACGTCACACTGACTCCTCCCCGCCCCCTAGTGGTTAACCCCTTCACTACAACTGTCATTTACATAGGAATCAGTGCTATTTAAATAGCACTGATTTCTGTATAAATGACAAATGTCCCAAAAATGTGTCAAAAATGTCCGATGTGTCCGACATAATGTCGCAGTCACAATAAAAATCGCGGATCGCCGCCATTACTAGTAAAAAAAAACATATTAATAAAAATGCTATAAAACTATCCCCTATTATGTAAACGCTATAACTTTTGCACAAACCAATCAATAATCGCTAATTGCGATTTTTTTTTTACCAAAAATATGTAGAAGAATACGTATCGGCCGAAACTGAGGAAAAAAAATGTTTTTTTATATATTTTTTGGGGATAATTATAGCAAAAAGCAAAAAATATTGCATTTTTTTCAAAATTGTCGCTCTATTTTTGTTTATAGCGCAAAAAATAAAAACCGCAGGGGCGATCAAATACCACCAAAAGAAAGCTCTATTTGTGGGAAAAAAAGGACGCCAATTTTGTTTGGGAGCCACGTCGCACGACCGCGCAATTGTCAGTTGCAGTGCCGAATTGCAAAAAGGGGCCTGGTCCTTTGGCTGCCAATTGGTCTGGGGCTGAAGTGGTTAAACGATGCTCAATTGGTACTAAGGGGCCCAAAGTGTGCCAAGAAAATATCCCCCACATCATTACACCACCACCATCAGCCTGAACCGGTGATACAAGGTAGGATGGATCCATGCTTTCATGTTTACACCAAATTCTGACCCGACCATCTGAAGGTCGCAGCTAAAATCGAGACTCATCAGACCAGGCAACGTTTTTCCAATCTTCTGGTGTAAGAACGAAAGTAGTGAAGGGTGCATTTTCAAAGTCGGACCAGTAGGGAAACATTGATTTTCACACGACATGTGCTCCCAATGTCGGAGCGTTTGTCGTACAAGTGTGAACCCGGCCTGAAAATGCTCCCTGCACTACTTTGGTCCAACTTTGGTCCTACTTCAGCCCATTGAATATCATTGAAGTCGGATCAAAGTAGGATCCTTGTCCTAACCACCCGACTTGTGACATCCGACATGATGATTATGGCGTATCGGCCAGCTTTACACTGGTGCAACACGACACTCGTCCTACTTTGGATCCAACTTTGCTCTGCGACTTGAAGTCAGAGACGCGTCCGACTTCAATGAACGGGGATCCGATTTGGATCCCCGCCAATACCAGGCACTGTGTTTGGTATGAATGAGGGGGAATTCCACGCCAAATTTTAAATAAAAAAACGGCATGGGTTCCCCCTCCAAGAGCATACCAGGCCCTTCTGTCTGGTATGGATTTTAAGGGGAAGCCCCCACACCGAAAAAACAGCGTGGGGGTCCCCCTTAAAATCCATACCTGGTATGCTCTTGGAAGGGGAACCCATGCCGTTTTTTTTTTAAAATTTGGCATGGAGTTCCCCCTCAAGATCATCAGAGCACAAGTCACATGCCAAAGTCGGATCAGGCAAAGTCGGACCAAAGTAGTGCGGGGAGAATTTTCAAAGTCGGACGACTTGTGTCGGACCAGTTAAGACGGCTCCCATAGGGAAACATTGATTTTCACACGTCATGCGACATGAGCTCCCAATGTTGAAGCGTTTGTCGCACCAGTGTGAACCCAGCCTAAAAAGGAATGTATGTCACTCCCATCCCCTCCACAGCCCAGTGCTCCAGTGAGTGCACAGGGTCAGAGAAGACAGCGGTGACTGACAGCCACCAGCTCTCTGCTCACGGAGCTCTGAGAGCCTCAGAGAGAATATATCTATTTAGTGCTGTCATGTATTTATCTCATATATTTATATATATACGGTAATTACATAAAACCACTATCGAAATGTGATAGCAAGTGGAATAATCCCCACAAGAAACTATGTGTAAATATAATATACTGTAAATAGTCCAAATATCATACCTCCCAACTTTTTGAGATGGGAACCAGGGACACCTATTAGCAAAAGTATATAGGCATAGGACACACCCCTTGCCACGCCCCCTTAAAGGAGAATTAAAAAAAAAAAAAATGGTTAAACCCACAAGTGCTTTTTTTTTACCACTACTATTCCTTTAAACTGGCTTTTGCCATTTACCAATGCAGAAATTTAGTAATTGGAAGAAAGGTTTAGCACTGGGAAACGCTTTTTGAAAGATAAAAAGTGCATTTTATATACGACTTTATAGATCAGACCAAAATGAGGGACAAATGAGGAGGAGTGAGGGACAGAGGGACTTTGTTCCAAATCAGGGACAGTCCCTCCAAATCAGGGACAGTCCCTCCAAATCAGGGACAGTCCCTCTAAATCGGGGACAGTCCCTCTAAATCAGGGACAGTTGGAAGCTATGCAAGTATTGGCAGAACCAAAAAATTGTTCTTATTCTACCTCTACCAAAACATACACCTTTGAATCCGCTTCCAAAGGTCTTCTCTACTTTCCACCTCAAGCTTTAAAAAGCATTCTCCAGATACTTGACCATTCTGTTATGAAAAGATGAAAGCACTTTGTTCCGTGGTAGAACTGGTAAAACTCCTTCAGCTGGACATTCATTACTTTAGGTCTTATGCCCACGGGTGTCCTGCATTTTAGGAAAAGCAGGTATGGTAAGTAAAAACAAACTATACTTCCCAGATGGATTTTTCTTGTGTTTAAGGATTTGTTCAGATGGGGCATATCAATGAGTTCCCCATGTAGGGCCATGTTTACCCGCACAGGGATACTCTTCTTCCATGCATTCCCGTCTATGTAGTACCATCAATGCCTATTGGGAGGCAGCAGCTGCACAGACACAACCGACGCTCCCGATTTAGCTTTGATTACACACAGTGTGTTGGGGACCATGCACCCACTTGGCTGTCAGCAGTTGAGTCTGTGCGGGTAGACACGCCCCTCGGATAGGTACGCATTGATGCGCTCAGTGTGAATGAGGCCTAAATGTACTTGCGTTTACATAGCTACATAAAACCAGGCTATATGATCCTGGGGCACACGTTTCCTGTTTATGTAAACCCAGCTAGACTGAATGCATGTACTCGCCGCTGAACGTTTACGTGTGCATTACATGCTTCCAGATTTGTTTAGAAATGAGCTCCAAACACATCTGCATGTATGTATTTTGATGCCCGTGTGCATGAGGCCTTGTTTGCACATCCCCTCCATTCAGGTACTGATAAAAATCAGAAGAACCAACATCACATAGTGTAAAACCCCTAATGCCGCGTACACACGGTCGGAATTTCCGATGGAAACAGTACGATGGGAGCTTTTCATCAGATTTTCCGACCGTGTGTATGCCCAACGGTCTTTTTCTGTCGGAATTTCCAACGGACTTTGGATTGCGAACCTGTTCTTAATTTTTCCGACGGAAAACCTTTCTATCGGATTTTCCGATCATGTGTATGCAATTCCGACACGCAAAATTCCGACGCATGCTCGGAAACAATTCGGCGCATGCTCGGAAGCATTAAACTCCCCTTTTATAGTGCCGTCGAACGTGTTGTATGCCGCGGTGTTTTTGACCATCGGAATTTGGTGTGACTGTGTGTAGGCAAGACAGTTTGAGCGAAATTCCGACGGGAAAACCATCAGAGCTTTTTCCGACGAGAATTCCGACCGTGTGTACGCGGCATTAGGCAGGCCATACATGGGTCGAATTTTGAAAGAATTTTCTTTCGAAAAACTTATCTAAGAATTTTCGTTCGTATTTCACAACATTAGTAGGATGCAGCAACAGCCGATTTTCATGCAGCAATAAAATTTGAGTAATCGGACATGTTGGAAATTTTTTGAAAAACTAACGATTTCCTAATCAATGATGGGAGAATCGTGCGAGAAATGTAATAAAAAAAAAAATGCGCATGTGTAAGAAAAGAAGATTCCCAGCCACGAAAATTATTTTCTGTAGCAACATGAGGTGAAATTGAAGGCTTGGTTGGCCGAATTTTGAAATCAATGGTCGGATCACAAAACACACAAATTTTCTGATTTTCAAAAGAAATTTATTTTTTGAAATTTGACCCGTGTATGGGCAGCCTAATTCATGTAAAAAAAAAATTAGCATGTATCGTGTTTATAGAATGCACCAAAGTACCATTTTTACTATATTTGTATTAAAAAAAAAAAAAAAACAGGACATTTTTTGCGATACGGCACTGCGTCGCTTTAACTGACAATTGCGCGCTCGTGCGACTTTGTACCCAAACAAAATTGACGTCCTTTTTTTCCCACAAATAGAGATTTCTTTTGGTGGTATTTGATCACCTCTGCGTTTTTAATTTTTTGCGCTATAAACAATAAAAGACTAAAAGACTGTCAATTAAAAAAATATATATATATATATTTTTAACTTTTTGCTATAATAAATACCCCCCCCCCTCAAAAAATGTGAAAAATGTATTTCGTCATCAGTTTAGGCCGATTTATATTATTCTACATATTTTTGAAGAAAAAAAATCGCAAAAAGCGTATATTGATTGGTTTGCGCAAAAGTTATAGCGTTTACAAACTATGGGATAGTTTAATGGCATTTTTATTATAATTTTTTTATTTTTACTAGTAATGGGGGTGATCAGCGATTTTTAGCAGGACTGCGACATTGCGGCGGACTAGTCGGAAACTTTTGACACATTTTTGGGACCACTGACATTTATACAGTGATCAGTGCTATAAAAATGCACTGATTACTGTATAAATGAGACGGCTGTGAAGGGTTTAACACTAGGGGGCGTTCAAGGAGTAAATGTGTGCCCTGGGAGGTGTTTCTAACTGTTGGGGGAGGGGACTGACTGGGAGTACAGAGAGATCGCTGTTTCTAATCACTAAGAACAGACCATTTTTTTTTTTACTTCCCTGTCAGAACAGGGATCTGTTTGTTTACATTGACAGATCCCCATTTTGGCTCTCTGTGGAGCGACCGTGGGTGGTTGCCGGTCACGCGCATCTGCTTCCCCGCCGTGCAGCAGGCTAGTGCGCCATAGCTCTTAAAGGAGCCGATGTACCGGTACGGCGATTCGCGGGAACGAGCTGACCTGCCGCAGTATAATGACAGCGGCTGGTCGGCAAGCGGTTAAACTGACTTCTTCTGCAAATCAAGTTCATCCCTTTAATCTGTAGATAAAATAAACAGAAATGTATACGGTTGCCGGAGTTGTGTCAAAACAGCAAGTTGTCGAAATCTCCAATTACTGATGGTTTACAGTAACCGGAAGTGACGTGATTGGAGATCGTGATGAATTGGCTATTTTGACAGAACACCGAGACTTCATTTACACTTCAGCTGTCAATAGTGTAACCCCACTCCTTAACAAACGATAATTCCCAGCTTTTTTTTTTACATTTCATCTGTCAGTGGATGATTCCCGCTGACAGCTGAAAGAACCAAGCCTGAAAGTATCGGTTTCAGGTATCGGAGCATTTGCATGAGTACTGGTGCAAATGATTAATATGGGCACTGATATCGGTTTTGGTGCAGCCCTACTTAAAACAGTCCAGCCAGCATCTCCCTTCACTCTTGTAGTTGTCCGCCAAACAAGATCCCGCTGGGCCTTTCCAATGCTTTGCCCCTCTAAGTCGCTACCCGACACGTTTCGTCACTGAGGACGTTGCCAAGTCCTGTTCCATAGTGCTGTGGTGCAAAGTGAGTTGATACATGCTAACATTTTTCTGTGTTAGGGCCCTTTCACACATGCGGACCGTTCAGATCTGCCTGTCAGTTTTTTCAGGCGGACCAGTCGCTCCATATATCTCTATGGGGCGAGGGATGTCAGCAGTGACATGTCCGCTGACATCCGATCCGCCCTAATCCAATCCACTCTGCTAAATCCAGACAGATGGAAACCCTATTTTCCATCCGTCTGGCGGATCAGATCGGATGAAAGTGGACAGGTGGTCCATTTTCATCCGATCCCCCCATAGAGGGGGTCTGACAGGTCTGTTTCTGCACAGTTTGCAGAGACGGACTTGTCATCCGCCGGCTCAGCGGGGATCAACAGATCGATCCCTGCTGAGCAGGCGGATGTCTGAAAACGGATCCGTACGTATGTGAAGGGGGCCTAAATTAGAATTTCACACTGTGGGGGTTGATTTACTAAAGGCAGATAGACTCTGCACATTGCAAGGAGTTGGACTCATTTTCCCTGGTAAATGTAATGTGGTAAAGCTCCACTTTGTAAAGAATACCCAGTCAGGTGCAAGGAAAATTAAAAAAAAAAAAACGTTTTTGCTTGCACATGATTGGATGATAGAAATCAGCAGAGCTTTACCACATTTACTAAGCTCTGGGGAAAATGAGTGCAACTGCACTATTGTTTTGATTTATTTGCATTTTTGTATCAGAGGGCAGGGCTGTAGATACCACCGGTCCTCTTGTATGGGGCCTGGGCAGTAGTGTGAATCCGATGTGGGCAGGAAGGGTGATTGTGTCTTTCCGTATTCTTCGCAGGATTAACCCAGTGGCTTATGCATTAGACCTTCCTTCTAATATGCGTATCTCAAATTTATTTCATGTCTCCTTATTAAAACCTTTGGTCTGCAACCGCTTTACCACCTCGGTGGCACGGCCTCACCCTGTACAGGTTGAGAACCATGAGGAGTATGAAGTACAGTCCATTGTTGACTCCAGTAGGTTCCGTGGGCACATACAGTACCTAGTGCATTGGAAAGGGTACGGTCTTGGGTCTCATCCTCGGATGTACATGCCCCTATCCTCCTCCGTGATTTCCATAGACGTTTTCCCCTCAAGCCTGGTGGTCCTCCGAGGGGGAGGGGTCGTTGAGGAGGTTGGGCTCAGCCCTTCCTTCTCTAAACTGGCCGCTCAGCTGTCGGCTAATTGCCAGCTCTTATCTCTCCACAGTGACTCACCTGTTGATGACATCCTGCTCGTCAGTCCTGCCTACTTAAGCCGTCCAGCCCAGATGATCTCTGCCTTAGCCTTGGTCAACATCACAGAGACTATCTCCTGCATTCCTGTTAAAGACTTGCTTGGCTGACATTACTTCTGGATTCAGATCCTGCTTGCTGTTCCACTACACTGATCCCTGACTTTCTGGCTTGTCTGACTATCCGTTCCGGTTACCGAACTTTGGCTATGTTTTGACTATGTTTGTTCTATTTACTTTTATTATTAAACAAGTGTGATTTAACTGTACTTCTGTCTCAGTCTGATTCATGGTTTCTGACAGGGGGGCAATTACTGGAGCCGATCCCCTGTATGGCTCTCTCTGGAGCTGCTGCTTCTCTTCTCCCTCCTGCCGACTTTCATCTGTTTCAGAGAGATCTTTACAGGGGATCAATTCCAGTAATTGCAATCCCCCACCACCACACCAATCACCCTCCCTGTGCACCATACCTTTCCCCCTGCCGGGTTGTAAACGGAAACACAAGTCTGTTTACATCCGTTTGTCCATAGGGCTCAATTAAGTTTCCGATCAGGTCAGCCTGAAAAACTGACAGATAATCCTGATCCAAATGCCCATGTGAAAGGGGCCGAATGTAGCAGCTTGTTTCCTTGGTGTTCTATACAGGGCTTTTTTTATCTCAGAGAATAGGAGCAGGAACTCCCTCCTTCTGAGTAACCAGTTGTCCCCACCCCCTACCCACCTCTGAGCACCATCCCTTGTTTCAACCCCCTACCCACATCCCAGTACCGTCCCTTTTAGAGAATACAGAACCAAGTATCATTTTGTGGTGCTAAATAATTTGTATGGCATTTGTTAATCATAACAAGAAAAGCAGTAAAATAGATCCCCTGCAGCCAGCAACAATAGACGCACCCAGCAACAATAGATCCCCATACCGCAATAGACCCCCCCCCAGCAACAATGGACTCCACCCCAGAATTAATAGATCCCCTGCAGTAACAATGAATCCCACAACAGCAAGAATAGACCCCACTCAACAATAGACCCTGCCCCAGTAATAATAGATCCCCACACAAAAATAGACCCCCCACACAAAAATAGATCCCCCACACAACAACAATGGACCACACACAACAAAATACCACACCCAGCAACAAAAGATAAACCACAGCAACAATAGACCCCCCACACAGCAACAATGGACCGCACACAAGAAAATTCCACCCCAGCAACAAAAGATCCACCCCAGTAACAAAAGATCCCCTTACATAAAATTAGACCCCCACATAAAAATAGACCCCCACAAAGCAACAATGGACCGCACACAACAAAATTCCACCCCCAGCAACAAAAGATCCCCCAAACAACAATAGACCCCCCCCACACAGCAACAATGGACCGCTCACAACAAAATACCACACCCAGCAATAAACGATCAACCCCAGCAACATTAGACCCTCCCATCCCTGAGCAGCAACAACAGATCTCACAACAGCCAGCATCAATAGACCTCTCCCTCAACAGTAGATGCCTTCCGGCGACCCATGACCCCCCCCAGTAACAATAGATCCCCAACACAACAATAGACCCCCCACACAGCAACAATGGACCACACACAACAAAATTCCACCCCCAGCAACAAAAGATCCCCCACACAACAATAGACCCCCCAAACAGCAACAATGGACCACCTACAACAAAATAGCACACCCAGCAACAAAAGATCAACCACAGCAACAATGGACTGCCCACAACAAAATACCACAGCCAGCAATAAACGATTAACCCCAGAAACATTAGACCCCCCCATCCCTGAGCAGCAACAACAGATCTCACAACAGCCAGCATCAATAGACCCTTCAGCAGCCAGCAACAATAGACATCTCCCTCAACAGTAGATCCCTACCAGCAACCTAAGAACCCCCAGCAACAATAGATCCCCACACAAAAACAGACCCCCACACAGCAACAATGGACCGCACACAACAAAATTTCACCCCCAGCAACAAAAGATCCCCCACACAACAATAGACCCCCCAAATAGCAACAAAGCAACAATGGACCGCCCACAACAAAATATCACATCCAGCAATAAACGATTAACCCCAGCAACATTAGACCCCCCCCCATCCCTGAGCAGCAACAACAGATCTCACAACAGCCAGCATCAATAGACCCTCCATCAGCCAGCAGCAATATACCTCTCCCTTAACAGTAGATCCCTACCAGCAACCTAAGACCCCCCCCAGCAACAATAGATTCCCCACCAGCAACAATAGACCCTCACACAAACACAAATCTCCACCAGTGAATAATTCCTCCAGCAGCCAGCATCAATAGACCCTCCAGCACACCCCACACCCCTTGCTATTACACAGTCCTGGAGGTGCTGGAACTGCGTTCCCCCCGCTGAAAAAGAAACCCCCTGGTTTTATATCACTGTCACAAAAGCAGGGAAGATGTGAGATTATTTATTAGTGGAGATCTACCACTCTTGGTAAATAGTTACTTATTTCTCAGGATGGGGAACCTGTTCTTCTTGATTTATATAACCACGGGCAGTGCTGGCATTTGCCATTTCCCTGGCAGGTAAGAATCACTATAAAGGAAAGGAAAGGCTCCTCCATGTTTTGACATAAGAAACTAAACACTTCATTGGCTTCGTTAGCCGCAGAAACTTTTTGCACTTTCTATCACTCCCGAAACTGAGACAGCTGTAAACCAACTGAAAGTGCAGCAGAGCAGCACCATACACAAATACCGAGGTTTTATATGAAATCTGTAATACAAATAGATATTTGGACTCTTAGGGCAGGTGGCAGTTTCTACTACACCTCTGCTGCGGCCACCTGACAGCCAGCACCTGCCGCTGTCAGAAAACGTTAACAGTGCCTGCATCTGATTGGATGCAGTCACTGTTCAGCTGACGGTTTTCCACCCGGTGTTCTGCCGAGAACTGTCCCCCCATCGGATAGTATCCGCCCCGTACTGCGCAGACGCAGCCCTTGCGCAGTACGGAGGACAAGGAGATGAACGGCGCCTGCGCACTTAACCACTTCAGCCCCAGACCAATTGGCAGCCAAAGGACCAGGCCCCTTTTTGCGATTCGGCACTGCGTCGATTTAACTGACAATTGCGCGGTCGTGCGACGTGGCTCCCAAACAAAATTGGCGTCCTTTTTTTCCCACAAATAGAGCTTTCTTTTGGTGGTATTTGATCGCCTCTGCGGTTTTTATTTTTTGCGCTATAAACAAAAATAGAGCGACAATTTTGAATAAAAAGCAACATTTTTTGCTTTTTGCTATAAGAAATATCCCCAAAAAATATATAAAAAAACATTTTTTTTTTCTCAGTTTAGGCCGATACGTATTCTTCTACATATTATTGGTAAAAAAAATCGCAATTAGCGATTATTGATTGGTTTGCGCAAAAGTTATATCGTTTACAAAATAGGGGATAGTTTTATAGCATTTTTATTAATATTTTTTTTTTTACTAGTAATGGCGGCGATCAGCGTTTTTTATTGTGACTGCGACATTATGGCGGACACATCGGACATTTTTGACACATTTTTGGGACTATTGTCATTTATACAGCAATCAATGCTATTTAAATGCATGATTCCTGTATAAATGACAGTTGTAGTGAAAGAGTTAACCACTAGGGGGAGGGGAGGAGTTATGGGCTGTGACGTGTGTGTTTTTTTACATTAGGGGGCGGGGCTGACGTCTGACGTCATTGATCGGCTTTCCCGATGACCGGGAACAGCCAATCAATGACAGGCAGAGTAGGAAGTGCGGGGAGAGGTTTGTTTACACATACCTCTCCCCGTTCTTCAGCTCCGTGACCCGATCGCGGGACACTGGCGGCGCGCGCGCGCGCGACCCATGGGCAGGCATTTAAAGGGGACGTACAGGTACGTGCTTTTGCCTGCCCGTGCCATTCTGCTGACGTATATAGTCAGTGGGCGGTCGGGAAGCGGTTAATAGTACCTTCTGCCCTGAGGCCAGGTTCAAGCCCCACCATGCAAGTGGACATATACGTAGATGATGTAAAACAGCACTTATTAAGAGGGCCCCTCGCGGGCTCGCTTCGCTCGTCACGGTTCGGGCACAGCCTCGCTTCGCTCAGCAAATTTTTATTCTAACTCTATGTCCACTTGGATGGTGGGGCTTGAACCTGGACTCAGTGCGCAGGCGCCAATCATCTTCGGAGACTTTCGGCGTCTCCTTGTCCTCCGTAATGCGCAAGCGCAGTACAGGGCGGACACTATCTGACGGGGGACAGTATTCGACAAGACACCGGCTCTGACAGGGGCAACTACGGCTCAAATTTCATAAGATTCGTCAAGAATGGCCTGAAATGCTGTCCGTGTATGGCAGTCTTTAGTTATTGACCTGGAGCAAGCATGCAGATGGGGGTTCTGACTTTTCTTGCTGCACACCTAATGTCAGGGAGTCCCCTGCCATACCTCTTTTCTGCCACAAGATGTCCTCAGTCTTCCAGAATGAATGATACCCTGAAAGACTGAGGACACACAGTGAGTGCAGGGGGTCATGCCTCCACCCACTCAGCTTTACTGGAGCTTACAGGAATAATGAAGAGCTCTGGCAATGTGTTATATGATCATAACTATTTGTCTTGGTTTGGCTTTGCTAGCATGTTGGTAAAAATTCTCTTCTTGTACTAACAATCTTCCTAAAGTGGTTGTACACCAGGGGTAGGCAACCTGGGGCCCTCCAGCTGTTGCGGAACTACATTTCCCATGAGGCATTGCAAGGCTGGCAGTTATTGGTACTCCCAGAGGCATGATAGGACTTGTAGTTGTGCAACAGCTGGAGGGCCCCAGGTTGCCTACCCCTATATCAGGGGTCTCAAACTGACGGCCCTCCAGCTGTTGCAACACTACAAGCCCCATGAGGCATTGTAAGGCTGACAGTTACAAGCATGACTCCAACAGGCAGAGGCATGATGGGACTTGTAGTTTCGCAACAGCTGGAGGGACGCCAGTTTGAGACCCCTGCTCTATATGTACAGCCTTCCCTAAACCTAGTGAAGTTACTGGCCTCAGGTGATACACAGAAATGAAACAAATCCTCCTACATAAGTTGTACCTGTTTATCTGCAGTCTTCCCTTCTCTACATCCGTTCAAAGTACAGAGTTTATAAAGCTTGTCTATACTTTCAGAAAACAGGGGCTGGAGAGCTGAAGTTACACTCCGCAGAGCTCAGTGAGGAGAGCTCTGAGAGCTGATTGGAAGGAAGGGACACACCCCCTTCACACAGCAACAGAACTGAGGCTGTCAATCACAGGCTGTGTGCTGGAGATCCCTCAACTGTCACCTTTTTCCTCTTGGTGTCAGGAAAACTTGTCAGAAGTGATAGCAGAGGAACGAAGCAGCAGACAAAATGACACTTAGTGCTCTGGATTGAAACACGTACACACTATAGAGGGATATGCTTTGTTCATATTTCATGTCTGAAGTGTACAACCGAAGTTTAAAGTGGACTTTTACTCACAAAATTTAATTTTTGCTCCCTACAAGCCCCTCCTACTTCCTGCAAAAGTAACCTTTCTTGGCCCCCAATCATGTGATTGCTGTGATTGTCTCTCAGTATTCACATGATCAGGCAGCTGTGGACACATATGTGCGGTGGCTGGGCCAGATGGACATCCTCCCGTGATCGTGCTTCCAGCGTGACCCCTGGCAGGGATCTGTGATAGCTGTGTCCCATCCATGTCCGGTCCACATGCAGGACGCTGGATGCATGGATTTCAATGTTGGGGGGGGGGTTTGACGCACCTGATTAGAGCCAGAGGCTGTAATAGGCTTCAAAACAGGGTGGGCATCGGGGCGCAGAGCACTGCTGAACACACCCAGTTGTGTGACAATAGGGAATACATTTTTGCTATTGTAACACTGATCCTCCTCCCTGCCAATCAGGAAGTGGGTCTTGAGATCCTATTGGACGCCTAGGAGGAGGGGAGTAGATGCACGGCGGAAGCTGCCGTGATGGAGGAGAGGACACGGGAGCCGCTGCCCGATGCCCGTCACCTAGATGGGGTAAGTACCGGACCGACCAGCAGATAGCGAGCGGGCTGGGTGGGGGAGGTGCCGCCCAGCTGCCTATCAGTGCTGCCTCATTAGTGCAGCCTATCAGTTCTCCCTCATCAGTGCAGCCTATCAGCTCTCCCTCATCAGTGCCCATCAGTGCAGCCTATCAGTGCTCCCTCATCAGTGCCCATCAGTGCAGCCTATCAGTGTCTATCAGCTCTCCCTAATCAGTGCCCATCAGTGCAGCCTATCAGTGCTCCCTCATCAGTGCCCATCAGTGCAGCCTATCAGTGCTCCCTCATCAGTGCAGCCTATCAGTTCCTATCAGTGCTCCCTCATCAGTGGCCATCAGTAAAGGAGAAAATCTATTTATTTAGAAAATATTATAACAGAAATTAAGAAAAACTTTTTTTTTTTTTTTTTATTTATTGTCTTTTTTCATTTGTTTAGAAAAAAATAAAAATAAAACAGCAGTGATTAAATACCACCAAAAGAAAGCTCTGTTTGTCTAAAAAGAATGATAAAAATGTAATTTGGGTACAGTGTTGCATGATTGCGCAATTGTCATTCAAAGTGTCACAGCGCTGAAACCTGAAAATTGGCCTGGGCAGGAAGGGGGTGAAAGTGCCCGGTGGGCAAGTAGTTGAAATACCTGTTTACTTACTTTCTGACTCTTTCTGCTTCCATGACCTTTATTCTGTAAACTCCGTTATTTTTTCAATCAATCTTGCTTAGCTGTTGATGTATTTACTAAGCCGATCTGTTCCAATACCTGTACTTTAATTGTACTTTTAAAGGATGCTTCTTATATTACTTTGTTATTTCAGCATATAAAAGAGCTATACCAGCAAATCTCCTGAAGAAACTCAAATGAGAGAAACATGTCGAGTATGGTAGCGCTTTATACATTTCATGTCTGAATAACTCATATGTCTGTATTCATGGATATATTATTGTTGTCCTTTTCTTTATGTGTCCAAATTTGTGGAAATAAAACTATATTTTATCTACAACTCTATCTTTGTTCACTATGATCTAGATTTAGATATTCGATACCGTTTAAAAAGTCCCAGAGGTTTGTTGCCTCTTTTCTTCCCCTCCTTATCAAGTAGTTGAAATAGTTAATTTGGACCAAGCTGGTCCAAACTATTTCCTTCAATAATACATATGCAGAGGGAGTTAAGCTGCCCGTAGATGGATCGAAAATTCGCTGGTTCAGCAGAGACCGGATGAATTTCGATCCACATTTGGCTATTTCTGCTCAGAAAAGAAGTTGATCTAATGACTGACTTCAGTTGAACATGACTGTTGAAAAACTTTTGTGGATCAGCGACATGCAGCCAATCAGCTAACCTCAGAGGTGATCAAATACCTCCAAAAGAAAGCTCTATTTGTGGGGAAAAAAGGACATAAATTGTATTTGGGTACAGCGTCGCACGACCGCAGTGCCGTATCGCAAAAAATGGCCTGGTCATGGGGGGGGGGGGGAACCTTCCGGAGCTGAAGTGGTTAAAAACGTTTTTTTTTTTTTTTTTTTTACTTATCCCTGGAGGCTGCAGGAGCAGGTAAACAAATCAGCTGGGGGAAGATCTGGCAGCACATCAATTGGGCGGCGGATACAAGAACCCGGATGAGACAGTCAGCTCCAGAAGACGTGGTAAGGGAAGATGGCAGCGCTGCACCTGATGTGTGGCGATGGATCGCAGCAGGGCGATGCCACATTCTGGTATAGGGGCTCAGGGGAAATCCTCCAATGGGGACACTAGTTCTGGCGATAAGAAGGGGAGAGGACACTTTGCTAGGGACGGTTCCAGGAGTAGGTAGGGCAGAGGAGCTGGGCCAGCACACTCTTCCTGGTGTTGTCACATAAGTTTATTTCAAATTACAAGACAATAAAATATAATATATGGAAGAAAATCCCCTCCATGTGATAGAGAGGATTTCTCTGAGCTTTTACCTGCAGTATTAGGCCGGTGACAGGCTCCCTATGTGAAGAGACAGGTACAGGGTCTCTGGAAGCTGACTGGTTGCTATGAAGAAGCTGACTGGTTGCTATGAGGAACCTAAGTGGTTGCTATGAGGAACCTAAGTGGTTGCTATGAGGAAGCTGACTGGTTGCTATGGGAAAGCTGACCAGTTGCTATGAAGCAAACTAGTTGCTATTGGGAAGCTGACTGGTTGCTATTGGCAACCCCCTTTTCTCTCAGGACAGACAGTGGGCCAGCTGACTGGTTGCTATTGTGAAGCTAACTGGTTGTTATGAAGCTAAATGGTTGTTATTGGGAAGCTATCTGGTTGCTATGGGGAAGCTGACTGGTTGCTATGGGCAACCAACTTCTCTCAGGACACACAGCGGGCAAGCTGACTGTTTGCTATGAGGAACCTGAGTGGTTGCTATGAGGAAGCTGATTGGTTGTTATGAGGAACCTGAGTGGTTATGAGGAAGCAGACTGGTTGCTATGAGGAACCCGAGTGGTTGCTATGGGGAAGTTAACTGGTTGCTATGAAGCTAACTGGTCGCTATGGGTTAGCTGACTGGTTGCTATGGGGTAGCTGACTGGTTGCTATGGGGTAGCTGACTGGTTGCTCTTTCTCTCAGGACAAACAGTGGGCAAGCTGACTATGAGGAACCTAAGTGGTTGCTATGGAGAAGATATGAAGCTAAATGGTTGTTATTGGGAAGCTATCTGGTTGCTATAGGGAAGCTGACTGGTTGCTATGGGCAACCGCCTTCTCTCAGGACACACAGCAGGCAAGCTGACTGGTTGCTAAAAGGAACCTGAGTGTTTGCTATGAGGAATCTGACTGGTTGCTATGAGGAACCTGAGTGGTTGTTATGAGGAAGCTGACTGGTTGCTATGAGGAACCTGAGTGGTTGCTATGAGGAAGCTGACTGGTTGCTATGAGGAACCTGAGTGGTTGCTATGAGGAAGCTGACTGGTTGCTATGAGGAACCTAAGTGGTTATGAGGAAGCTGACTTGTTGCTATGTTGAACCTGAGTAGTTGCTATGGGGAAGTTGACTGGTTGCTATGAAGCTAACTGGTTGCTATGGGTTAGCTGAATGGTTGCTATGGGTTAGCTGACTGGTTGTTCTTTCTCTCAGGACAAACAGTGGGCAAGCTGACTATGAGGAACCTAAGTGGTTGCTATGGAGAAGCTATGAAGCTAAATGGTTGTTATTGGGAAGCTATCTGGTTGCTATAGGGAAGCTGACTGGTTGCTATGGGCAACTGCCTTCTCTCAGGACACACAGCAGGCAAGCTGACTGGTTGCTAAAAGGAACCTGAGTGTTTGCTATGAGGAATGTGACTGGTTGCTATGAGGAACCTGAATGGTTGCTATGAGGAACCTGAGTGGTTGCTATGAGGAAGCTGACTGGTTGCTATGAGGAACCTGAGTGGTTGCTATGAGGAAGCTGACTGGTTGCTATGAGGATCCTAAGTGGTTATGAGGAAGCTGACTTGTTGCTATGAGGAACCTGAGTAGTTGCTATGGGGAAGTTGACTGGTTGCTATGAAGCTAACTGGTTGCTATGGGTTAGCTGAATGGTTGCTATGGGTTAGCTGACTGGTTGTTCTTTCTCTCAGGACAAACAGTGGGCAAGCTGACTATGATGAACCTAAGTGGTTGCTATGGAGAAGCTGACTGGTTGCTATGAAGCTAAATGGTTGTTATTGGGAAGCTATCTGGTTGCTATGGGGAAGCTGACTGGTTGCTATGGGGAAGCGCCTTCTCCCAGGACACACAGCAGGCAAGCTGACTGGTTGCTAAGAGGAACCTGAGTGGTTGCTATGAGGAAGCTGACTGGTTTCTATGAGGAACCTGAGTGGTTTCTATGGGGAAGCTGACTGGTTGCTATAAAGCTAACTGGTTGCTATGGGTTAGCTGACTGGTTGCTATGGGATAGCTGACTGGTTGCTCTTTCTCTCAAGACAAACAGTGGGCAAGCTGACTATGAGGAACCTGAGTGGTTTCTATAGAGAAGCTGACTGGTTGCTATAGACAGCCATCTTATCTCAGGACAGTAAGCAAGCTGACTGGTTGCTATGAGGAAAGCTGACTAGTTGCTATGGGCAACCTCATCCTTCTCTCAGCACAGTTGGGGGGTGGTCTCAGGCATGACGTATAATGGTGGTAGTAGGGTGGGGGAGGAGGGGGGGTCTCGTGGGGTGTCTATGCTCCCCCAGTCACGTCCATACATATAGAAGGAGGGTCCTGTCAGGAACTCCGGGCAAGCGGGTAGGCGGGGAGCATCTCCTGACAGAGCATTCCCACCAGCCAATCAGCGCTCCTCCCGCCCCCTTCCACGGCCTCTCGTCCTATCAGAGCCCGGGAGCGGAGCGCGGCCCAGTCACAGCTCAACACGAGCCGCTGTCCCGCCGATATAAAGCGCATGCGCAGAGAGCGGGCCTCCTTCAACCCAGCGCCACGTCCCGTACACCCCGGAGAGTCTTCAGTCATGCTGCGTTCCGCTCTCGCCGTGCTGGCCGCCGTCGTCCTCCTGGTCCAGGCCGACATCCTGGAGGAGAACCACGTACTGGTGGTGAAAAAGGACACCTTCGAGGAGGCGCTGAAGAACGACTATCTACTGGTGGAGTTCTGTGAGTGGGAACGGGGGAAACCGGGGTGACTTGTATTTATCGCTCGTTATGATAAAGCCGGGGAGTGCGGTAATCTCTGCACCCCCCCCCCCCCATCCTCCTCCTTTCCCTTCAATCCGGTGTTCTATCACCAAGTGTCCGGCTGTCACTAGGTGTCCGAAGTCTACTGCGCATGCGCAGCGCATGCGCAGTCTGGATCCAGAAGATTTTCGGAAATTGTCGGAAGATGAGCGGCGTCTGCGCCGTGAGTCGAGGAGAAGCCCCCACCATCCAAGGGACATAGGGTTAGTCAAATTGAGAGGGCCCCTCGCGGGCTCGCTTCGCTCGCCACGCATCGGGCACGGCCTCGCTGCGCTCGGCACTTTTATATTCTAACTCTATGTCCACTGGGATGGTGGGGCTTGAAAGTGGACTCACGGCGCAGGCGCCGTTCATCCTCGGCAATTTTCGGAATATGGGCGTCCTGTGTACAGCGCATGCGCAGTACACCTCGGACACTTGGTGATGGGGGACGGATAGTGATACAACACCGGGCACACATGGGCGGGGTCAGCTGTGCTGAGTGACAGGGGGAGCCGGCCAATGAGCGAGCACGCAGGGACACGTCAGCCTATCGGGGAGCGCTGACTACCAGTGGGCGGGGCTTTTAAGTTTGGTTGACGTGTACTTAGTTATGTAGACATGTCACCCCTTCCCTGCCGGGGTGTGACGTCTGGGCCGAAGAGCTGACACTCCAATCTACTCTACACCTCACTGACCCTCATCCTACAGGCTGAGCCTTCCCTTCTGTTAGGCCTCAGCCTGTCATAGACTGCTTTATACAGGAGAGGCCACACACTGTGCAAATCTGCTCATGGAGATTGCAGTCTGTTGGGGAGACGCTGATCCAGTTTTTTAAATTTGCAGCCAATTAGACTGGCTATTATTCTTTCTTATTATTATTATTATTATTATTATTCTTAATTTTTTTGTAGCGTTTTGCAACTTGATAGACAGTACAAATGCAATACACTTTAATACAGTAGGAGTCAGAGGGCGCTGCTCCTTAGTGCTTACAATCTAAGAGGGAAGGGCAAATCTAAAGGAGATTGTCCAATCAGATTGTATAGCATGTGAACAGCTTAAGGCTGATTGTACAATCTCCTTTAGATTTGCCATCAATGCAATGTAAGGGCCGGCCTGATCCAATATTATAGGGATGGATTGTTTGGATAGATTCATGCAGTAGCGGGAACATATAAACTGTATGTCTACAGGCAGAACTCGTTCTTTTAGACATGTGGGGGGTACCATTGATAATGCATTCTCCCTCATGGACCCCCTCCCCCATGCATCAGAAAACGCAGCACCTTTTTTTTGGGTGCAGTTCCATAACACCATGCGTTTCTGAAAAAGGACTCTCCCTGCAGGTACAGCAAATGAGGTACTGAATGCAGTACAGGCTGTGATTCTACACTTTAGGCTTGTCCTTGCGAAACATAAGGCTCAGCCATACACTATATATATATATATATATATATATATATATATATATATATATATTATATATATATATATATATATATATATATATATATATATATATATATATGAAAAAAAAAAAATCTGCACTCCAAATGCATATACCAGGGGTCTTCAAACTATGGCCCTTCAGTTGTTCAGGAACTACAATTCCCATCATGCCTAGTCATGTCTGTGAATGTCAGTTTTACAATGCCTCATGGGATGTGAAGTTCTGCAACAGCTGGAGGGCCGTAGTTTGAGGATCCCTGGGATAGACGATCTGAAATCAAGGTAATCCTATGGACATAGTTCACATTGCAGTTAAAAAAAAAGTAGCGCATGCTGAATTTTTCTGCATCACAATACACATGCACCACACCCCTTTAGTGCCTATATCAAAGCTGCGTGTGTTTGACCACATGTTGGCGTGCATTTGACGCACGCTTTAATGCCTTTTGTGCTGCACTTGGCATTACATTTGCAGTTAATTTTTTCTATACGTTTCTTGGCTTAAAGCGGCTGTGTACTTATTTTTTAATTACCTACAAGTAAGCCTATAATAAGGCCTATAATGAGGCTTACCTGTATGTAAAACTAATATCTCCTAAACCTGTAGGGTTTAGGGGATATTCACTTTGTGTGCAGCTGCCGACGTCAGCAGCGCATGCGCTGTGAAGGTACAGCAGACACCTGCAGGAAAAACGGGGGGAAAGTCCTCTTTTTAGAAACGCATGGCGCTGCAGAACTGTGCACCCAAAAAAGGTGCTGCGTTTGATGCATGGGGAGACACTAACTACTATTTGTTTTTTATTCAAAAGTGAATTTTTTTTCCATAAAGTGTGCATGTAAGACCGCTGCGCAAATAGGGTGTGACAAAGTATTGCAACGACCGCCATTTTATTCTCTAGGGTGTTAGAAAAAATATATGTTTGGGGCTTCTAAGTAATTTTCTAGCAAGATGTTTTTAACTTGTAAACATCAATTCTCAGAAAGAGGCTCGGCTTTTAAGTGGTTAAGGCCCCATTCACACTAAGGCACTCCCAGGGGCCCTAGCACGGTCCCGCTGCACGAGCAAAGTGCAGCTAACCTGCTGGTTAGCTGTGCCTTCCCTTATGGCCCATACACACAATCCAAATATCGTACGACCGTTTCCACGTAATAGTCGCAAGTAGAAATTGAATAGCTAGTCACAAATTCTCGTACGACAGTAAAATCGGAAGTGATGTCATGTATTGTAATGTATATGCATTGAATCTTCGGACAACAACTATACTGACCAAAAATCGTACCATCTGGAATCGTACGAGAAATTTCTGTGCATGCCGATCGGATAAACGGTCGTGATCGGCTGTTGAAAGTGTACATACGATTCTTCCTCGGACGACCGTTTTCGTCTGATATTCGGATCGTATGTATGGGCCGTTAGGCTTGTATGATGTCCCGCTGCAGTTTCAGAAAGTGACCCAAAGATGCAGCATGCCGAAGTTTTGTTGCGCTTTCTGAAATCTCTATAAAACCATGGGTATTGTCTCAGGGTATTGTTACTGTGGAGGAGTGCGGGGTATAGGAAGATGGCCGTGATGGAACGTTGCTGCTTTTGCCAATTTTGACGAGTTGCCTAATCTGACGGAACACCAGCATGGGTGTCCAACCTGTGGCCCTCCAGTTACAGGACTAAAAGTCCCATCATGCCTCTGCCTTTGGGAGTCATGCTTGTAACGGTCAGCCTTGCAGTGCCTCATGGGAAGTGTAGTTCTGTAACAGGAGGGCCACATATTGAGCACCCATTAGGGTAATGGCATTGATCTCGGCTAGCCTCATGCATGTTCCTGGATATGTATTGTCTTGCAGCATATCCCCAGCCACAATGTAGCATGTCCACTCTGACCCTCATGTCCTCTATTGGCTCTGCCAGTCCTTTCAAGTATTTCATATAACGAACATTGTGTGGCCCTTTGTCAGAGGCTGCATTAGTGGCCCCCTTAAAATTGTCTGATTCTGATAAAATGGGTGTCGGACAAATCATTTGTGTAGTTTAATGTCCAATCCAATATAGTACATTAATGGAATACCAAGATGGCAGTCATGGTCACAGTAGTTGGGCAGACAAGACATCTGAGAAACGTCAGGGGGGGTAATAAACCTCTAAATCCGTTTCTGGAAGCTCACCTATCTGCCCTGCCTGCTGCGGCCATGACTTTACCATCTTGGTATGCTACTAATGTATATATTTGGATTGGACACATTGTATACGGTCTCAGGTTACCTACTCAACCTTACCATGAAGGAACCCTTGACGTGACTTTCATGTCTCAGGAACTGCTGATATCTACAGCTCATGGATTATTGGGGAGAGCAGCACATTGTGGATGAGAGAATTAGAAAAGCGGCATATTTGACACCCAGGGCTGCTTTATAATATTCAGTAATAAGAAAACAATGGCCAAAAAGAAATGCAAACCATGGAAACTAGAGTGCCCACCCTTGCTGCTGGTGGTCAGCAGGAAGAATGCTCCCTGCACTACTGGTGGCCCATAGGACCCCCCCCCCCCCCCCCCCTTAGAGATGGCTTAAAACTGAGCCCCACCCCAAAAGGAAAGCTCTGCTTGGTTGCACCCTCCCCTACCATAACACTTTTTTTTTTGGGGGGTGGGGGGGTGGACAGGTACTTGGTTTTGACAGGTACCTGCAGAACTTTGGCTCAGTCTTCTGGTCCTGTAGTCTTCTGGAAGTGTCCCATTCACAATGCACATGTGCAGTAGGAACCTGGCTGTGAAGCCGCAAGGCATGTTTCCCTTTAATTTAGATGCCGGTGTTCTGTCAGATACTGTCCCCCATCGGGTAGTGTCCGCTGTGTACTGCGCATGCGTGGTACAAGGCACAAGCCGATTCCGAAGATGAACGGCCTGCGCAGTGAGTCCACTTTCAAGCCCCACCATCCAAGTGGACATAGTTGGAATCCAAAAGAGCTGAGCGCAGCAAGGCCATGACCGAAGCATGGCGAGCGAAGCGATCCTGCGAGGGGCCCTCTAACTATTTGCCGCCCTACGTCCACTTGGCTGGTGGGGCTTGCATTTGGACTCACGGCGCAGGCGCCATTCTTCGGAGATTTCCCAAATCTCCTTGTGCTCCATACTGCGCAAGCGCTGCGCCTGCGCAGTACAGGGCGGACAAAATTTGATAGGTGGACACTTTCCGACAGAACATCTGCTGGAAACTCCAACTTGCCAAAATCTCCAACCACATCACTTCCGGTGACTCCAGCATCAGTAATTGGAGATTGGATGAGTTGGCGGTTACACTGACAGTGTATACTCTATGGTACATGATCTAATGAGTGGACATTGTTTGTCTGCCCGCTAGTAACCAATAACATGGCCACCTTCACAATGGGGGCAACTTTTTTTTTTTGTTCTGTGAAAAAAGCCTTGTGTACCCTATGCTGTTGGTGTTCTGTGGAAATCGGCTAGCTCTTCAAAATCTCCAATTGCTGCTGGAAGTGATGTGTTTGGAGATTTTGGCGAGTTGGAGTTTTTGGCGGAACACCGGCGCCTGCACCCAAAGCCAATTAAAGAATCTACTAAGGTGAGGACATCACTGCATTCAGGGGCAGCTAAGTGTTCTTGTACTAAATCAGCAGCTACAGTATTTGTAGCTGCTGATTTAAAAGGGGTTGTAAACCCTTACATATATCCAGTGAAAGGGCTATCGGGGTGATAAAGATGACACCAATCATCCTGCATAAGTTGTACCTGTTTATCTGCAGTCTTTACATCCAAAGTACTGAGTTTATAAAGCTTGGCTCAGTTCAGAAAAGGGGGCAGGCCTCAAAAGACACTCTGCAGAGCTGATTGGAGGGAAGAGACCCCCTCCCACAGAGGCGTCAATCGTCTGGAGATCCCTCCCCTGTCACCACTTTTCTTGGTGTCAGGAAAACTTATCAGAAGTGATTAATGCTGAGGAACAAAGCAGCAGACTGACATGACCTTGGGTGCTCTTAATTGAGACAAGTTCTCACTATAGAGGGATATGCTTTGTTCATATTTCATATCTGAGGTTTACAATCGCTTTAAAGCAGGGGTCTCAAACTGGCGGCCCTCCAGCTGTTGCGGAACTACAAGTCCCATCATGCCTCTGCCCATGGGAGTCATGCTTGTAATTAGCCTTGCAATTCCTCATGGGAATTGTAGTTCTGCAACAGCTGGAGGGCCACCAGTTTGAGACCCCTGCTTTAAAGGATCAGTGGTCACTTGTCTGAGGCAGGAAGCGCTCATCGATGGAGACTCCTTGGTTGGCACCATGTTGCACCATACTTGTGTCTGAGATCCATTACATTCTAGTCTCAACTTTTCTGCAATTTTAATAAAATCTTTTGCATTTTACCGTGGGAATGACTTTCTGTACAACTTCTTCTTTTGAAGCTTCAATATGCAAACCGAGCCCGAGGAGTACATAAACTGCTAGAAGGGAGATGGTTCTGAGTAAATATTAAAGTAAGGGATTGTATCTGAAGCCAATTTTTTTTTTTTTTTTTTTTTTTTTTTTTTTAAGGTGGCTGAAGAACAGTTAAAACCCTGTGTGGGTGTTGGTTGCTGTCTGACTACATGGGGGGGTTGACCTCGTAACCATTGTCACCAGGAGTGATAAAGGAACAGCTACAGAGTTGTCACCAGAGCCAGGATAGAAGGGGAATCTTCCCGTTTTGGTGTCATGGAGTATTTTGCTGCTTCCCATCTACAAAACCAGAATCTCCCTTGTGGGACACCCTCACACTTGGTGTGTAATGTACATGTGTCGAGTACACTATTGTCAAAAGTATTAAGACACGCATGACCTTTAATGGCATCCCAGTCTTGGTCCGTAGGGTTCAATATTGAGTTGGCCCACCCTTTGCAGCTATAACAGCTTCAACTCTTCTGGGAAGGCCGTCCACAAGGTTTAGGAGTGTCTGAGGTTAGACATTAATGTTGGACGACAAGGACTGGCTCAGTCTCTGCTTTCATCTCAAAGGTGTTCTATTGGGTGGAGGTCAGGCCAGTCAAGTTCCTCCACCCCAAGCTTATTGTCTTTATGGACCTTGCTTTGTGCACAAGGCCGTCCACAAGGTTCAGGAGTGTCTATGGGAATGTTTGACCATTCTTCCAGAAGCACATTTGTGGGGTCAGGCACTGATGGACGGGAAGGCCTGGCTCAGTCTCCGCTCTAATTCATCCCGAAGGTGTTCTATTGGTTTGAGGTCAGGACTCACTCAGCCATATCTTTATGGACCTTGCTTTGTGCACTGGTGTGCAGTCATTTTGGCACAGGAAGTGGCCATCCCCAAACTGTTCCCACAAAGTTGGGAGCATGAAATTGTCAAATGTCTTGGTATGCTGACGCCTTAAGAGTTCCCTTCACTGGAACTAAGGGGCCAAACCCAACCCCTGAAAAACAACCCCACACCATAATCCCCCTCCACTAAATTTGGACCAGTGCACAAAGCAAGGTCTATAAAGACATGGATGGGCGAGTTTGGGGTGGAGGAACTTGACTGACCTCAACTCAATAGAACACCTTTGGGATGAATTGAATTGGAGACTGTTATCCAGGCCTTTAAGTCCAACATCAGTACCTGACCTCACAAATGCGCTTCTGGAAAAATGGTCAAACATTCCCATAGACACACTCCTAAACCTTGTGGACGGCCTTCCCAGATGAGTTGAAGCTGTTATAGCTGCAAAGGGTGGGCCAACTCAATATTGAACCCTACGGACTAAGGCTGGGATGCCAATAAAGGTCATGTGTAAAGGCAGGTGTCCCAATACTATCGACAATGCAGTGTATGTAACAATGGAACCTTATTCGCCCATAAACTTTCCTGGCTTCATCCAATCCATAAATGCAGTTAAATTGTTCAGTATTCCAGATATATTGCTCCAAACCCCATTGGGTCACACCTGTTCAGCCCATACATGTTATACAGAGATCTGGTTTTGTAGGGCAATGCACCACTTTGATTTTGTAAATTTTTTTTTCACTGGACTTTATGTGCCATTGAACGCAGTGACATAAATTCTGCAGCAAAGTACACCTGCTGCATTTCTATGTAGCACATGTGGTGTGGCCTTTGAGACAATGCTTCAGGTTTGGGAAATGTTTGTTTTTATCAGGAAAATAAAGAACTGAAGTGTGAACAGCCTCATCTGTTCTCCCTGTTGGGACAGATCTGCCAGTTAGTGGTGACGTCGGGTCCAGTTTGGTTGAAGTGTGGTGCAATCATTGAACAGTTGGGTTATGATCAGATTGCAACATCGGGAGCCGTGTTCATGCAATGGCGCCTCAGCTGCATGTATCATACGTGTCTTATCCAGTTGAACTTTAACCTGTAATGTGTGCAACTAAAAAAAAAAGTCCCGTTGCTTGGTTTTTGTACTCTTAAGTGGTAACTTTGGTATCAGCCAGAGAAAAACCCATATCGGTCGACCTCTACTTGTACTGTACCCCCAGGCAAGGCTTGCCTGTAGGTCTCCTAAACAAAAGTTTAGGAGATATCCACAGTACCTACAGGCAAGCCTTACCTGTGGGTGAAAGTGATATTCACACTGCATGCAGCCACTGATGTCAGTGCATGTGCTCTGAAGGGACAGCATACCCGTGCCACCATCCGTGACCCCTGTGCATGCATTGGAGTGACCTTGTTGCAGCTCAGGCCAATCATATGGCCGGAGCACATGAACCTGGAAAGGAAGACCACTGGGTGAAGATGGAAGCCCTGTCAGCAGTGACGGTGCTCCTCTGGAGGGAGCCAATGCATACTAGCACATTATGCCATTGTCGTGCACGGTTTTTAGAAAAAACATTTAATACCGCTTTAATGCATTCCCTGCATTAAAGTGGGGTGCCCCCTAAAAAAATTTTAAGTTGGCAGCTACAAATACTGCAGCTGCTGACTTTTAATAATCGGACACTTACCTGTCCCAGGGTCCAGCGATGCGAGAAACAAAGCCCCCCCCCCCCCCCTCGTTCCCCCGCAACGCTGGCATACTTGCTGTGGCTTCACAGCCGGGCATGTGCAAGCAGCGCCGTGATACGACGCTCAGTCATCTGGGACACATGACAGGTCCCAGATGACTATGCGGTGCCGAGAGGAAGTGATGTCAGTGCCCGGGCACTGAAGGTGGCAGACTACGAGGGACCCCCTAGCAACAGGCATTTAGAGGTGAGTAAAAAAAATTTTACGCAAATTTTTTTTATTTTTTGGGTGGAAACGCCACTTTAAGGTAACATCCCACTATTTCCCTCCCCTCCAATCTAAACACTTGCCTGAGCCTGTCGGCACTTCAGCACTTTGCCTGGCTGCCTTCTTCTCCCTTCCTCTACTCACTGGGACTTGGGCAGGAGTCTGACTCCTGCTTCCAATCAAATTCTGAAAAGAGCAGGGGGTGTGGTTGAGCCGCATTGTGCTGTTTATGGGCACAGGCTCAGGAGCAAGCTTGCAGGTGTGCCTCCATAGCAAAAGGCTTGCTATGGGGACACAGACTAGGAGCCGGGAGCACTGGCGGAGTATCAGGGCTGTTCTGTGCACAAGCATTGCACAGAGCAGGCAAGTAAAACTTGTTTTTAAGCCAGTCCAACCAGCATCATCAAACTTTTTTATTTATTTTTTTTAACAAGAAAAGCATAATCAAACTTTAATAAAGTATTGTAAGACATGTGCAGCCCTCAAATTCCACTCGCCTGCTTGCATTTTGCAAATGGAATTTGAGGGCTGGCGAGCTGTGGGGGGCAGGCACAACCGGCAGGGTTGTATGGGAGCCGTTCTCCCAACGATTGCGGAAGGGAACAGGTGGCCAGATCAGTGCCGGGGCTGAAGACCTATTTTCTATTCTGTACCGTCCCTGCTTGGTTATGCTTTCATTTGGCTATTCATATTTCTGTTCAGCCCCGGGGTGATGTCGTGACACTGACAAATGATGGCTCATAAAATCAAATGAGAAGCCATATAATACCGAAATTGTGTGCAGAAGTTCATTTTATTTTCTGCATGTCACATTTACTATCGTCTAGGAACACGGGGGATAAATGGATGTAAATTCTATTTGCATCTAGTGTAGCTAATGACCTGTGGAGGGTTTAAAGGGAATTTTTAAGTGTATCTAAAGAAACATGCAGGGTGTAGAACATTTATCAGTTTATTTTATTGCAATATTGAGATTGAAGCGCTATTTATCCATGACCATCAAAACTGATAGTAACAGGAAACTGTTTGTTGGAATAGGGGAGACATCTTTAACCACTTCAGCCCCGGACCAATTGGCAGCCAAAGGACCAGGCCCCTTTTTGCGATTCGGCACTGCGTCGCTTTAACTGACAATTGCGCGGTCGTGCGACGTGGCTTCAAAACAAAATTGGCGTCCTTTTTTCCCCACAAATAGAGCTTTCTTTTGGTGGTATTTGATCGCCCTTGCGGTTTTTATTTGCGCTATAAACAAAAATAGAGCGACAATTTTGAAAACAATGCAATATTTTTTGCTATAATATCCCCAAAAAATATATAACATTTTTTTCCTCAGTTTAGGCCGATACGTATTCTTCTACATATTTTTGGTAAAAGAAAATCGCAATTAGCGATTGATTGGTTTGCGCAAAAGTTATAGCGTTTACAAAATGGGGGATAGTTTTATATCTTTTTTATTTATTTTTTTTTTACTAGTAATGGCGGCGATCAGCGATTTTTATTGTGACTGCAACATTATGGCGGACACATCGGACATTTTTGACACATTTTTGGGACCATTGTCATTTATACAGCAATCAATGCTATTTAAATTCATTGATTCCTGTATAAATGACAGTTGTAGTGAAGGGGTTAACCACTAGGGGGAGGGGGTTATGGGCTTTGACGTGTGTGTGTGTTTTTTTTACATTAGGGGGCGGGGCTGACGTCTGACATCCATGATCGGCTTTCCCGATGACCGGGAAAGCCGAATCAATGACAGGCAGAGTAGGAAGCGCGGGGAGAGGTTTGTTTACACATACCTCTCCCCGTTCTTCAGCTCCGTAACCTGATCGCGGAACACCAGCGGCAATCGGGTCCGCTGGTCCCGCGGCCAGGGTCACGGAGCTCCCGACCGTGCCGATGGCGGCGTGCGTGCGACCCACAGGCAGGCAAATGCACGATCACGTACAGGTACGTGATTTTGCCTGCCCGTGCCATTCTGCTGACGTATATATGCAGTGGGCGGTCGGGAAGCTGTTAAATGAGGACTTGTGTTGGGTGACAAGTGCTTAACCCCTTGAACTCTGTAGACTTTATCCCCTTTATGACCAGGCTGTTTTTTGCTGTTTAGCTCTCCTACTTTAACCACTTTCAGACCGTACCATTTTGCTGGCTTAAAGCGGAGCTACACTGCCCCTGACTTTTTTTTTTTTTTTTTTTTTAATGGGGATTGCTTAATAAAATGATTTGTAAAGCATTAGCTCACCTGTCCTGTCTGTCTGACTTTGGCCGTTCGGATTTTTGCGTGTGGGCATGTAAATACTCCAGGGCATTGTCTTCCTGGATTTCATTCACGCCTCTCTATTCTCGCACATGCGCAGTAGACCGTTCATAGGAGCGCCGTCAGCAGCGTCGTGATGACGTCACGTTCCGTTCGAAGTCTCGCACGATCTCGGGCCAGGCAGCCGCACTGACTCCTGGGAGCTATGACACAAGCTCCCAGGAGACAGTGCGGGCTAGGGGATATTACGTAATAGCCGTAATATCCCCGCCCATATCCGAGGGACCAGGAAGCGATGGATGCAAAGAACTAAAGGCAAGTAAAAAAAAAAAAAAAAACCTGCCGTTTCGGATAGAGGAAGGTGAGTATTTTATTATAGGTTTTAAAAACGGGTGTCGCTCCGCTTTAAGACCAGACCACTTTTTGCGATTCGGCACTGCGTCGCTTTAACTGACAATTGCACGGTCATGCGACGTGGCTCCCAAACTAAACTTTTTTTTTTTTTTTTCCATCCCCACAAATGGCTTTCTTTTGGTGGTATTTGATCACCTCTGCAGTTATTTTTTGCGCTATAAACAAGAGCGACAAGTTTGAGAACGCATTTTTTGTCCTCAGTTTAGGCTGATGCGTATTCTACATAATTTTGGTAAAAAAAAATCACAATAAGCGTTGATTTGCGCAAAAGTTATAGCGTTTACAAAATAAGGGATAGTTTTATGGCTTTAATTTTTACTAGTAATGGTGGCGATCAGCTTTTTTTTGACTGCAACATTATGGCGGACACATCAGACATTTTGGGACCATTGTCATTTATACAGCAATCGGTGCTATACAAATGCACTGATTCCTGTGTAAATGACACTGGTAGTGTAGTGATGTGTCCTAGGGGCGTGTTGCTAACTGTGGGGGGTGTGGCTGTATTGTGCACATCACTGATCTCTGCTCCTCTCACAAGGAGCAGAGATCAGTGTCACTTGTTGCTAGGCAGAACGGGGAGATGCTTGTTTACTTCAGCATCTCCCTGTTCTTCCTCCCCGTGACACGATCGCGGTTATCCCTGCGGCAATCAAGTCTGAGGGACCTGTGATTGGACTCACGGAGGTCCTGACCGGCGCGCATGTGATGGCACAGTGGAAAATTCAAAGGGATTTATCTGTACGCCCTTATGCCTGTCTGTGCCATTCTGCAGTCGTACATCGACGTGCGCTGATCAGGAAGCGCTTAAAATTTTTTGGGGATTTATTCTTATTACAAGGAATGTAAACATCCATTTTTATGTGTACCTCTTTAATGTGAGATCTGGGGTCAAAACCTCAGATCTCACATTTACACTTAAATGCAATAAATTTATTTTTCTTAAGGCCGTTGGGTGGAAGTGACATTTTGAAATCGCTTCCGTCATCCCAAGGCATTGAGTTAAGTGGGTGATGTCTTTCCCTCACTCCGTGCCAAGCAGGGGACAGGATTGGATCGCCTCCACCACTAACGGCTCTAGTAAGCAACGAAGATGACCAGGAGGGGCACCTCTCCCACCGCAATGAAAGTGATCTTGCAGTGAATCAGCCGCCAAGACCACTTATTTTAAAGCTGCCTGCTGTTTAAAGCGGTTGTATACCCGCTGAAACTTTTTTTTAACACCTGTAGGGGAAAAGGCATAATGAGCTAGTATGCACCGCATACTAGCTCATTATGAAATACTTACCTTAGAACGAGGCGTCGGACTCACCTGGTCCACGCCGAGGTAGCTGACATGTTGCCTTGTCTTCTGGGTATCGCAACTCCGGCGATGTGAGTGGCTGGAGCCGCGATGTCGTCACTCCAGTGCATGTGCACGGGAGACTTCTTCCCGGCAGGGATCGGATTCTGCCCGCCTGCAGTCAGCGGCGCATTGCACAGGGAATATCTCCTAAACCGTACAGGTTTAAGATTTTTTTTTTATTTACCTACAGGTAAGCCTCATAGGCAAGTCATTTTTAGGACTATACAACCGCTTTAAGAAAATACCAGGGCTATCTGCTACCATCACCCTGGTATTTAACATCAAAGGAACGACGGTGGGCAGCCTGGAAGTGGTTAAACGTTTATACACTTCCTATAGCTCTTAGTTTTGTCACCATTGGGTTGCTTTATTGCTTCCTGTCATGACTATTCATGTATGGAGGATGTGATTGGAAAGCCTAGCCGTGTCGCCTTCCACACTTTCTGATTGTCCTTTTTGGTTTTATGATGTGGGGGGGGGGGGGGGAAGGGGGTGTGACATGACAACAGTACCATCTGATAGATCTAACCTTCTCTATCCTGAAGATCTGCTAGATGTTGGTAGAATGGTGCAGGGGGCTTTAGAAAAGACAATTTGCCCTGAATGGACATGTCTCGAATGAAGGACCATGACAGCCTTTGTTCAGCTTGGTCTATACTGAGCTGCCTGCTGCACTATTCATTGTGGTGGTTAGCGGTAAGCCCCTTCCCATGAGAATACTCAGTTCAGCACAGCTGCCTTGCCTTTTTTTAGGGTCCGCTATTAAAATAAAGCCGTCTCCGGCAAAGGCCTGCTTTCTGTAATGCTTTTTAATGAGCGTTAAATGCAAGGCTGTCTGCCTGGACTTTGCTCTCTGGGTCCCTTCCATTCCCACATCCAAGTTTAGCTAAATGCTGCCATAGATCAAGTTCATCTTTTTTAAGACTGTGTTTTATCTGCCCAACATGCAACCAACCTATGCTCTTGAAGCCGGCATTTGAACTTTTTTTTTGTAACTTGACTTGACTTGTGAATGTTTGCTTTCTAGATGCCCCGTGGTGCGGACATTGCAAAGCCCTTGCTCCTGAATATGACAAAGCCGCCAAGATTCTGCACGATGAAGGTTCAAATATCCGTCTGGCAAAGGTAGACGCAACAGAAGACTCGGAGCTGGCTCAGCAATTTGGCGTTCGTGGATACCCTACAATAAAGTTGTTTAAGAATGGAGACAAATCTTCCCCAAAAGAATACTCGGGTAACCCAACTTGATGATATCCTGTAATTGTGCTTAATATAATCTGCTGAGCAAAGGTTGGACACCCCTGTTCTAGAGTTTCAAGACTTATCCTAGGGGGTTGAGTCCCCAAAGAGGATGTTCCTGCTTATCAGAAAATTTCTTATGAGGCATTCAGTGTGGCAGGAATATAAATTTTTAGGTAGATTCACCCTGTCCATAACTAAGAGTAATTTTAACCACATACCGTATAAGCCGAGGCACCTAATTTTACCACAAAAAAATGAACTTATTGACTCGAGTATAAGCCTAGGGTGAGAAATGCGCAGCTACTGTAAGTGGAAAAGATGGTCAACAATGGCCATTTGCAGCCATAGGTCCCCCAAACTTCAAACTCTGTAGTTAAGGGTTCCTAGCTGCAGCCAAAATTTGGGGTTTCTGAACCCAAAGGGTCCCAAAGTGACATTGCTGCAGATGGATAGTTGACTAAACTTGGGGCCCCATATCTTGGGGCCACTTAGTGGTAGGAACCCCCAAATTTGTAGTGTAAACCCAGTGGAACTAGCACTACACCATATCCGTATCTCGTGGCCACTTGGTGCTTGGAACCCCAGCTTTCAAGATGTTGTAGTGCTAGTTCCACTGGGTTCGTGCACCAAATTTAAGGTTCCTAGCACCCCCAAGATATAGGGCCCCAAAGTCAGTTTGGAAAATGTCATTCTTTACTGCAGAAAAGTGCTTGACTTGTGTGTAAGCCGAGGGGGGCACTTTCAGCACAAAATGTGCTGAAACTCTGCTTATACTCGAGTATAATATGGTACCTTGGTTATCTTTCAAGAGAAGTATGGGGTTAGTGTTTTTTTTTTCTTTTTTCCCACATTTACACTAGGGGCTGAAACAACTAATCAATTATGAAATTGATTACTATTTTCATAATCCATTAATCGGCCAGTAACATAATGGTGTTAAAAAAATGAGCCTTTTTATAGTACAAAGGGCAAATAATCACTACTGTAAATATAAATTTCACAGTTCAGTAAAAATTAACCCTTTACAAGAATGCTTATCTGCTTTTTTTTTGTACTATAAAGGGATAATTTTAGTTTTTTTTTTTTTAACCCCATTGTTACTAAACGTCTTAGACCTGGTTCACACCTATGTTTTTTTTTTTTGGTGCTTTTTGCAGAGGTGTGTACTGAGCCTTATGCTGGCCACAAGGATCACTTTTCAGATGAGAATATTCAAACAACTTTGTACATTTGCTGAATGAAAGAATGTTTGAAATTTTCACTTAACATTCTCATTTTAAAATGTAATTTCTGAATGAAAAACACACTGTCTAATTTAAACAAGAAAATTTTTTATTTCCAAATTTTCCCATCACTGTGGTTGAAAACTAACATCAATTTGACCCCCACTAACGATTAGAAAATCAAACTAACATTCTTAAAATTACTTTACCGATTAACCAAAGCTATAAATCGGCTAATCAATTATGAAAATAATCGTTAGTTGCAGCTTTAATTTAAACTGATGCAGCATCTGTCCCCAGGCACCTCTACACTGAGAATCAAACACCGCCGATCGCTCAGTTCTGACAACTTTGAGATGCTGACTGTCAATCAGCAGCTCTCTGCGCCTCCTCACTCACTAAAGTGCTGGGCTGTGGGGGGGGGGGGGGGGTGTCAGTCCAGGCACCTGGCAGATCCTGACTTCCATTGTCATGCTGCAGTGCCTGCAAAACGAACCACTCCTGTGATCCATAGAAGTGGACAAAAGCTTTGGCTATACTTTAAAGCAGGGGTCTCAAACTGGTGGCCCTCCAGCTGTTGTGAAACTACAAGTCCCATGAGGCATTGCAAAGCTGAAAGTTACAAGCATGACTCCCACAGGCAGAGGTATGATGGGACTTGTAGTTTTGCAACAGCTGGAGGGCCGCCAGTTCGAGACCCCTGCTTTAAACTCTGAGGGTCAATATTGTGTGATTAACCCCTTCACACCAGCGGTACTCGTATATGCAGCCTCTCAGCAGATGGGCCTTAATGCAGAACAGCCGCATATATGCGTACCAGAATGTAAACAGAGCTGTGCCAAGAGCATGCACCTAAAGGCAAGCTTCCAATCTCCTGAGATCAGGCCTGTTTCTGATCATGTGACCACCAATCATGGTGGGCACGTGATCAGAAACCTCAAAGGGCCAGGAGGCTTTGGCATTAAGGGCCTAAATCCCTAAATGGCAAAATTTGGAGACGAAGGCAGAGGTGTATACATAAAATCAAATAAAAAAAAAGCTGGATTTACTCCAGCTGACTTTAAAACCAGAGGAACCACTAAACTTGGCAATGACTGATCTTTGCTCAACAAGCCAGAGGGACTTTGCAAGAGCAACAGAACATCTGCTTAAAGCAATGTTTTTTCCCATTCAAAGCATGGATCCAGCCATGGGTGCAACACGTTTAATGGACCAGCTCAAAGTACATCGCTAGCCAAAACTTGTTAAATTTTGTGTTTTTTTTTTTTATTTCTGTCTGAACACTCCATGAAGCAATGGAATCTCTCCAGTATGGCTTTATCTTTAGTTGCCAGTGAAACCATTTTCACTGGCGGACAGAAGGCAATGACCATATGAGTAATTCTAGCTCCTTAACCACTGTTTACAAACTGGAAAAATGGTGTTGGCTTATCAATATTACTGAATGTAAAGTTCTTTTCATCTAACTGCAGCTGGCAGGGATGCAGCCGACATTGTCAACTGGCTGAAGAAGCGCACCGGCCCAGCCGCAGCCACTCTGGATGATGAGGCAGCTGTAACTGCTTTTATTGAAGGAAGCGATGTTGCCGTTGTTGGTTTCTTTAAGGTAAGGGAAAGGCGTGTGAATGACCTTCTAGTTCAGTGACCAGTAACTATTACCCAGTTTGTTTTGAAAAGATGGTGCTTTAAGATTGCATACTGCTCAAGCACAGGGGTTGGCAACTTCAGAACTCAATCTATTGTGGAATGAAGTCCATGAAGCATACTTCCAAAGTTTATCTACCAGGGACAGAATCTTGATGGGACTTTTAGTTTCGCCTCAGTGCTGAGGTTGTCCCCCCCCCCCCCCCCCCCCCCCCCCCCCCCCCCCCCACCCCCCCCCCCCCCCCCCCCCCCCCCCCCCCCCCCCCCCCCCCCCCCCCCCCCCCCCCCCCCCCCCCACCCCCCCCCCCCCCCCCCCCCCCCCCCCCCCCTGTTCTTGCACATCCTTGTATTTCCTAGAAGTGTGGGGGCTTGTAGAAAGGACATCAGTTTGTGAAAGTTTGCACACCCTTTACATGCCCTTAAAGGGGTTGTAAAGTTATTTTGTTTTTTCATCCTATGCATTAAGGTGAGAACCTGTCAGTGACAGCCCCCCAGTTTTACTTGCCTGACCCTTCAAACTTGACCCATGGGGATGTGCTGCCTCTATACCCGGGGTTCTTGGCTGTTGATTGGATTGATAGCAGTGCAGCCACTGGCTCCCGCTGCTGTCAATCAAATCCAATGATACGGGTGCCAGGGGGGCGGGCTGAGTCCTGCATTCAGCCTCTATGGACCCCGAATGCTGGCCTTGGGGGAGTGTGCCCACAAGGTAACCACCAGAGCACTTCTCCTAGGGGGTTATCTGATGCAGGGAGGAGCCACCGAGGGACCCCAGAAGATGAGGTTCGTGGCCACTCTGTGCAAAATGAGCTGCACAGTGGATGGCAAGTATGACATGTTTAAAAAAACGACCATTTAGTGTCACTTTAAACTCTTCAAAGCTGCAGTAAGCTTGCTGAAAGCTTTGCAATGCTTTGTAGAAGAGCAGACTGTTGGGTTAATGCAGTGTTAAGCTTGTGCATGGTTAGGGAAGCCTATTCATTTTGAGCAAGCTGGCAATTCCATCTTGACACTCCAGACCTTTTTCAACACTTTGCACCGCAGTGCATGGATGGTTCACATTTTATCTTACAGAAGTGATTTGGCATTAAAACATTCAGTTTTAGTTTAGAGATGTCAAAGATGTCACCTTAAAGTGGAGCTGCACCCTAAAGTGGAACTTCCTCTCATCAGAACCCCCCCCTCCGGTGCCACAATTGGCATCTTTCAGGGGGGGGGGGGGGTACAGATACCTGTATAATACAGGTATCTGCACCGGGCATAGATGGCTGCAGAATCTTTGGGTATTTACACCACTTCCTGTCATCCCCTTCTGTCTGCTGGGAAACACACGGATCCCAGAGACAGCAGGGAGGTCCTTGTTGCGCAGCGCGATTCACACATGCGCAGTAGGGAACCCGGGAAGCGAAGCCGCACTTCCCGATTCCCATACCAAAGATGGCGGCGGCAGCAGCATCCGATAGACTATAGCCAGATCGGATTTTGGGTGCCAACATCGTGGGCATGCTGGACGGGTAAGTGTCCATATTTTAAAAGCCAGCAGCTGCAGTATTTGTAGCTGCTGACTTTAAAAAAAACATTTTCGCCGGACTCCTTAACATGACAAGCAGCAAGACCTAAAGGTGCTTTCTCAAAGCACTTGGTTCTTAAAAAACCTTGCAGGTGAAGGCAATCGCATTCCGAGATGTAAAGCAAGAACAAACAAATATGCAGGGTCAGTATATGAACACTGGTTACAACTCTAAAAATGTTTTGTCTTCCAACAGGATTCCGAATCTGAGCTGGCAAAGGCTTTCCTGCAGGCCGCAGATGCAGTAGATGACCTTCAGTTTGCTATCACTTCCAATGATGCTGCCTTCTCCAAATATGAAGTTGGGAAGGATGGCATTGTTCTTTTTAAGAAGGTAAGGACAGTTTGTGGTGATGGGAACAGTTTTTTTAATGCTACTTAAAGCAGAGGTTCACAGAAAAATTAAACCTCTGCTTTTCAGAACCCTCCCCACCTCTGGTGTCACATTTGGCACCTTTTCTGGGGAGTGCAGATACCTGTCTATGACAGGTATTTGCACCCACTTCCGGGCATAGACTCCCACGGGAGTCTACGCCTCTTCCCGCCATGCTATCTGCTGGGACACACGGGTCCCAGAGATGGCAGGGGTCATTCAGATTGCGCTGTGCGACTCGTGCATATGCAGTAGGGAACTGGGAACTTCCTAATTCCCGTACCGAAGATGGCAGCGGCAGCATCCGAGGGACAGTTCGGCCTCAGGTGCTGACACCGCTGGACCCTGTGACAGCTGAGTGTCCTTATTTTAAGTCAGCAGCTGCTTATTTAAAAAAAAAAAAAATTTGCGGGTCTCCCTCTTTAACGATACAAAAGATCCAACTGGTCATGTGTGGCTTTTGGGGCCTGTGCCATTGATTTGAGCATTCCAAATTGATGGTGTTCATTTGGCCAACAGTTGACTCGTAGACTTGTATGGAAATGCAAAAGCCAGTTGACCCTTGGTAGGGAAATTGCATATTTTCATATTAAAGTTGCCATCACAAATGTCTAAAAGCTTCTAATATCCTGGTTAACCACTTAAAGTGGTTGTAAACCCTCTGGGACCACTTTGACCTACAGGTAAGCCTAGATTAAGGCTTACCTGTAGGTCTAAAAAATATCTCCTTAACCTACACGGTTAAGATATTATACCAAGAAAGCACACTGCTGTCTGCGGCACTGGGTGCGCCGCAAGTGAAGGCTAACATGCCGTTGTGGCTCCAGTGCGCATGCGTGAGAGTGACGTCATCGCAGCTCCGGCCAGTCACAGCGCTGGAGCTGCAATACCCAGAAAGAAGATAAAGGCTCCGTGGAAGAGGTGACAGCGGTGAAATCGCTGGCTCCTGTGTCAGTGACACATAATGAACTACTATGCGATGCATAGTAGTCCATTATGCTTTACCTTTGCATGGAAACCAAGTAAACCATCAAAATTTACTTACCGCTTTAAGTAAAATTGCATGTGTTCTACTGGTGACTTTTTACTGACGCTTCTAAAAAACCTTCTGGGAAATCCAGTCTGGTTGCTTTCAGGAGGTCCTGATCTAAAGAACATGGCTCACTGTTTACCTATGGGATGATTATTTCTGCCACTGTTGACAGAAAACAACTAATTTATTACAGCTTTTAAAAGCAGCATATGATCTCCGTCATGCTTGAGCTCTCCAGGGTAAATTAACATGTAATTACCTTTCTTCCAAGGTAAACAGACAAAGCTTAATCCCATATAGCATCTTGTAATTGCTGAGCTTTGCCTTGCTAGTTTTAAACCATAAACTGCAGAATTGCTAAGGCGGTGTTGAATCACTTTCATTACAGCTTAAATAGACTGGAGTTTATCTCGTAGGTGTCTACAAATTCCCCTGTAGCACATAATGCATCCAGAGCTGCTGTATTGTACCCCCAATATATTGTGGATCTTTATTGCCGGTTCACACTATTGTAATGGCAGACATCGCATGTAATTTGCAGCGCCACTGCTGTTCACATTAAATGCGATGTCTGTGCAGTGTCAGCCATACAGATAGATTCGGTGCAAACACACAGGACCCTTTTTCTGTTCAGGCCAGAATCGGATCGCATGTGTGGGTGTTTAAAAAAAAAAAAAAAATTCCAGGCTCCCCCCCCCCCCAAAAAAAATTCAGCAGCTAATGTAGCTGCTGACTTTTTTTAGTATACCTATTAGGGGTGCAACGGATCGTCACTGATCCTTGAACCAAACGGGTCACCCTGTTCGGATCAGCTCACCCCGCGTTCGTGGAGCGATCTCAGCCTTAGGAAAGGCTTCGGCCTAGCTCCGTAGCGGCGGCCATCTTGGTACACCCGTCGGCCGTTTACAATGTGATTAGTCCATCAAATGACGGAGCGATCACTTGTAAACAAACCGACATGACGCGGTTTCCTCTCTCCCCTTTGTGTACAGATCTGTGGAGGGGAGAGATCGGATGGCAGCAGCGCTGTGGGATGGATCTGTAGTGCCCACAGCGCTGCTCTGTGACAATTGCAGTCACATCCATCCCTCAGTACCCTGCCATGCTCAGCCAAAATTAGTGGGGGAGATCTCCATTACAGTGGGGGAGATGTCCATCATTATGGTGGTGTAATTTTCATGTTTTTGCAAATTCAATTATTTGCTAATCCAAAAAATTATCTGATCCGTGACTCTGATCCGAGGAACGATCCAATCCGTGAGTTTTTGATCTGTTGCACCCCTAATAACCATTATCTGTCTTGAGATCCAGCGATGTCTTCACTTGAGCCAATTCTTCAATCGGCTGCAGGTGCCAGCATCAGAAGTAAAGCCTAGTACACACGATCAAATCTGACAAATACCACTTTCAAAGCAATCGTACGATAATCTCTTCGTACACAGCATTTGCAAGCCAATTGCAAACTTTGTTTCTCATAAGATACCAATGTACAATATTCATTTAATCAGTAGTTTTTCATTCAGAAATCGATAGAGCAAGACTATGCATGCTCGGAAACAAAAGAATAGATTACATCGCCTCCGAAGTTGTGTTCTGGCCAAGAATTTTCTTAAGTTGAGTACACCTTCATGTTGGATACAAGACTAGCATGCAACAAATTGAATGAGCATTCATTCAATCTCCCATGTCTACCAGGTTTAAAGTGGTTGTAAACCTTTACAGACCACTTTGACCTACAGGTAAGCCTAGATTAAGGCTTATCTGTAGGTCAAAGAAATATCTCCTTAACCTGCACAGTTAAGGAGATTTCCCAAACTGGCACCGCTGTCTACGGCGCATGTGTGCCATGAACAGCGGCACGGGCGCGCCAGCCACAAGTGAAGGCAAAGATGCAGTTTTGGCTGCTGCGTCGTCATGGTTTACCTTTGCAGGGAAACAAAGGAAGTAAACCATCAGGGTTTTCTTCCTCTTTAAGGTAAACAAAGCCTAGTGCATGGGTCTTCAAACGATGGCCCTCCAGTTGTTCAGAAACTACATTTCCCATCATGCCTAGTAATGTCTGTGAATGTCAGAGTTTTACAATGCTTCATGGGATGCGTAGTTCCGCAACAGCTGGAGGGCCGTAGTTTGAGGATCCCTGGCCTAGTGGCTTCACAGCCAGTTTCCTACTGTGAATGCACGAGTTGCACTGTACCTTGTGAACGGTCCCGTAGTCTTCTGGGACCTGTGATGTGTCCCAGAAGACTGGGGGAAGAGTCAACTTCTGGCTTGAATTGCCGCAAATGGGAGCGGTGCCTGTCTGAACCAGGTACCCCCCAAAAAAGTGCCACATGTGTCAAAAGGTGCAAACAAGCACATAAACCCCCCCCCCCCTTGTGTTGAGCAAATGTATTGGTAGGCTACTGCTTAAACAATTGACATTGTAGATGCTTCTATTAAATGCAGATTCTCAGTCTGAAGTCAGGTTCACTCTAACCCTTAAACAGATTTGAATGTAATCTCCAACTGTCTTTTTTTATGTTTTAGTTTGATGAAGGCAAGAATGTGTTTGAAGGGGAAGCAACAAAGGAAGAAGTGCTTAACTTTGTTAAATCCAATCAGCTGCCTTTGGTCGTGGAATTCACTGAGCAGGTAAGTCTTGGGTGTGTTATTATTGCACATAGAATCTGACTCTTTAAGCACCCTGCTAATGGCAGATCTGAAAGTCCATGTGCTTGATGGCTGGATTTATGCTTTGCAGTTGCCATTCAGACACCTTGATAAAGATTTGCAGTCTTTTGACAGCAAGTGCCCCTGATATTGCTCCTAGTAAACCCCCCTCCCATGAAAGAATATAACATATTTGTCTATGCTGCACCCTTCATGGTGTGATGGGCCTTACATTTTTTGTAAGGCCCATCACACAAAGCCATACAAAGTTCAAAACTCATCCAGTTCAGCAGGAACGGTGCAAGATGCAAGCAGTTAATGGGCAGTACCAAGTTCAACTTGGGTATAACAAGCCTGCCAGTTTAGCTTCTAATTATCGTGAGCAGCTGCTGGCAATAATCAGACTTCTCCCAGTGTGGACGGCTTCATCCCAAGAATTTTGCTTTTACCCCCAAAAATGTACATGCCTTCTGAAAGCAGATACACTATAAAATAAAACTCAATTGCAAATGTACCGGTTACCTGGATAAAATGGTGCAAACACAATACCCACATTTTGGTAAACATTATAAAAGCAGGTTTCTTTGAGTATTATATTAAGGATCAAAGTAAACTTCCCAAAAATTTGTACCTAATAGGTAAGCCTCATAGGCTTACCTATAAATACTGTAGATTTCCTAAACTTGCACTGTTTAGGAGATTTTCTATATACTGCACTGATGTCGTCAGCTCGTGTGCTTTGAAGGAATGGCCACCCTTGCTTTTCAGACTGCCGTGACCAGTGGCTACTGTGTGCATGTACAGAAGTGATGTCATGCAGCTCCAGCCAGTCACACAGCCAGAGTCCGTGGTCCCAGAAGGAAGACAGGCAAAGATGGATGCAGGGACAACGAGGGCTTCGTTCGCAGGCACTTTTCACATAATGTACTAGTATGTGATGCAAACTAGCACATAGTGCCTTTACTTCCACTTTAAAAAGTTTCCCCTTTTCTTACCTGCAAAGTAAACTCCCATGTGTGATTTTTCTACCTATAGGTAAGCCTATGAGGCTTGCCTATAGCTACAGTAAATCTCCTAAATGTGTACTGTTTAGGGGATATTTACTTTAGATGCAGCAGGTGACAGCTGGGTATTCTGTTCCTAGCTGTGCCATAAACTGGGAGTGATGTCCTTTTCAGCTCAGCCAATCGGGAAAGACTAGGTGAAGATAAGAGCGCCTAAAGCGGTGACAGCTTGCCGCTTGAGTGCTTAATTTTCAAGTGTCAATGTGCTAGTATGTGACACTTGTACATTATGACTTAAACTGCCTGGGGCCCTATTTTATTTGGTTTTCTACTGCTTTAACATTGCATGCACTGGTGAAATTGCAAAATCTTTTATATGATCGCTGGCTGTAAACTATACCAAGCTCACGGCTTGCATTTTATAAATCTACCTTGGTAGACTAGTAAGTTAGGGTGGTGTTTGTACTTAATTGATGGGCCGTGTCTAACCTCTTTGCTTTTTCCAGACAGCACCAAAGATCTTTGGTGGGGAAATGAAGACACACATTCTTTTATTCCTGCCAAAAAGTTCCTCTGACTTTAAAGAAAAGCTGGATAACTTCAAGAAAGCTGCCTCTGGCTTCAAGGGAAAGGTGAGTGGTCACTTTGTGTGGATGGGGGAGAAATTGGGCTTCATGAGTGTTAAGAACATTCTTTTGGCTGGCGTCAAACTAATTTACTGAAGATTTCAGAAGTTTTACTTCTAAAATTCTAATTCCTTCTGTCCTGATGCTTCACAGGAAGTGGAGAACATATATATGGATGCAGATGCTGCTTTCTTTACAAATAGAGCTCTGCCCACTGTTTAACATGGCAACTAAGGAGTGAGATGGAGGTAATTGGTTTGCATAGTAAGCTTATGAAAATCCAGACTTTCTCTGTTCAAGAGTCTGCTTGCCTTTGCTTTTGCAGACCTTCCCATTGCCAATTGGCAGTGGGGGGTGCAGGAAGGCTATGGCATGGGGGTGGGAGTGATTGGAGAGAACATGCAAAGTGCTAAACTTGAACTAGGTCAGCCAGAGGTGTAAGTGGGTACAAGTGACAATGTGGCATAGGGGGAGGCACACATGAATCATGGGTAGGAAGACGGCGTCTTGCAGGTTTGCTTACTAAATTGTTTTTTAGTCTACCTTTTAAAAAAAAAAACGCAATTTGTGTCACTACAAATCTTACCTATTTTTTTTTTCTCTCTTCCTAGATTCTGTTCATCTTCATTGACAGCGACCATGCAGACAACCAGCGTATCTTGGAGTTCTTTGGTCTGAAGAAGGAAGAATGCCCATCTGTCAGACTGATTACCTTGGAGGAGGAAATGACCAAATACAAACCACAAAGTGATGATCTGTCTGCTGAGAAGATCACCGAGTTCTGTGAAAGTTTCCTGGAGGGCAAAGTGAAGGTAAGGAGTTGACTTGCACTGCAGCTGATCAAGGAAGGTTATCATGGCTGTTAGTCATTGCTTATTCCAGAGGTGCTGTAACATTTGTGGAGAATTTGGCCAATTTTAACTTTTTTTTAAAAAGCCCCCATGCTCCATGATTTTGGCAGTTGTGTGCTATGTGGACTGTTAAGCCCCCTTTCACACTGAGGTGTTTTTCAGGCGCTACAGCGTTAAAAATAGCGTCTGGAAAAAAGCGGGTCCTTTCACTCCAGTGCGCTAGCAGGACGGTAAAGTCCTGCTAACAGCATCTCTACAGCGGTGTATACACCACTCCTACCCATTGAAATCAATGGGGCGGCTATACTGCCGGCAAAGCGCTGCTGCAGCGTCGCTTTGCGGGCTGTTTTAACCCCTTTTCGGCCACTAGCGGGGGTTAAAACCGCACCGCTAGCGGCTGAATACCGCTGCTAAGTGTGAAAGGGGCCTTAATCTTTCAAGTGGTTAAGGCTGAAGGTTTTTACCTTGAGGCATTAAAAATAAACCGCCGGAGCATCACCCCCCTCAAAATCGCACCACACAGATGTGAATGCCCTTAATAGTAAATTTACTTTCAGATGACATGCGATACTATGCCTTTTGGATCGCATCAGTGTGAACCACCGAATACCACTTTTAACTGTAACAGTGCCATCACTGCAGCCTTACTATCTGAAAAACAAAGGCTCATTGCCTTTTTTTCATGCATTATTGGCAATTACGTTTGTCTAATCTTCCAACACAAGTTCCTGTATCTGGCTTAATTCAGTGACAGACTTGGAATCTGCATGATAGATTAATCGATCACTATTCCAGTAGTCTTCAAACTAGGGGCTGGTTGCATACTATATCAGTGGTCTCCAAACTGCGGCCCGGGGGCCAGATGTGGCCCTTTGCTTGCTTTTATCCGGCCCTTGGAGTATTATTTCAACCACTAATACCAACAATAGGGCATAATTTCCCCCCCTGACAGCAATGATGGGATACAATTTATCCCATTGCCACCAATGATGGGGCACTATTCATCTCATGATACCAATAATGGGACACAATTTCTCCCAACAACACCAATGATGGGGCACACTTCCTCCCAATTACACCAATGATGGGTCACAACTTCTCTCAATGACACCAATGATGGGGCACAATTTTGCCCAATGATACCAAAGATGGGGCACAATTCTTCCAAATTACACCAACGATGGTGCCCAAAAACACCAATAATGGTACACACTTCCTCCCAATGATGGGGGCACAATTCCTCCCACTGACACCAAAGATGGGGCATAGTTTTTTCCCCACTGATGTCGGGACCTTTTCTACTCCAAATGGCCACAGTCCGGCCCACCTGAAGTCCGAAGCGCAGTAAACCGGCCCTTTGTTTAGAAAGTTTGGAGACCCCTGCTATATATGATATATGTCCAAAGATATGCAAAGCAGATCCAAGGCTGTCTTTTGAGCTGCTTCATATTAATCTTGTGAAAGTAAAAGCTGACTTGCGTTTGTCAATTGGTATAACCAGGCAGAACATGACCTAATTACTATATTTACTTTTTTAGCCTCACCTGATGAGCCAGGATGTGCCTGAAGACTGGGACAAGAACCCAGTTAAAGTACTTGTAGGAAAGAACTTCGAGGAAGTGGCCTTTGATGAAAGCAAAGATGTGTTTATCGAGTTCTGTAAGTAACTTTTAGTCTCTTACTGCTTGTATGACTCGGTCTGCAGTGTCGGCTTGTGAATTCTTGGTGTATTGTGTTTTTTTAGATGCTCCATGGTGTTTTCACTGCAAGCAGCTGGCACCAATCTGGGACCAACTGGCGGAGAAGTTTAAGGACCATGAAAGCATTGTCATTGCCAAGATGGACTCTACAGCAAATGAAATTGACACTGTAAAGATTCACAGCTTCCCTACCTTGAAATTCTTCCCAGCTGGAGCAGAGAAGAAGGTAGACTTTGATGCTTATCCTCATGTCTGCACTAGTTTGTTTTCACTTACAAATTAGATGACCTAGTTCCTACCTATAGTGTTGCTTATCTCCCTAGCTCTCGGGTATACTTCCACATGAGTTCTTTTAAGAGAAACTGTAACCAAAAGACTTTCAAAGACCATCTCCAGGTTGCTTAAGCTACAATACTTCTGGAACATGTCCACTTTGACAACTAGGTCAGCCTGTAACATCTACAACCCTTTCAAAGCAATCTTGGCTTTTTTTTTTTTTGTTCGTTTTTTGTATTCAATACCCCTTTGTGAATTGCACAATGGTCTCCAACCTCTAGACTTTGTAGACTAAAAACACTAAATCCGTTTTTGCAGGTTGGCATTTTTACTGTATGCAGTTTTTAAGCACTTTCATCTAATCTCTGCTTTCTTGCTGTGATATTTGCCCATAACACTTCTGTTGCAGGCTGATGGTGACAGCAGCATTGGCATCCTGCCATACTTTCTTTGACCTTTAGGTTGCCAGTCTGGGCTGAGTGCTTCCTGCTAACGGTGGGCAGCCCCAGCATCTTAAAGTATATTGCAGTGGCTTGCTGTCCTTCTGCAATAGGAAGTGACGTTACTGGCAGGATCTCTAGGTGAAAAGTTTGCATTGGATTCACAAAAATTATTTGCTTAATGTAGAACTAAATTCTGCTGTGGGCTGTTGCCATATGTGCCACATTTTCATTGTGACTCTGCCAAAGGCCCTCTCAGCCATGTGACTGCTGCGATCTCCAGTGGACATCTCTGACTTTGGCTATCTTGATTTCTGAACCTGGAATTTGACTCCAGCAAATGCACACAATGGTTTAATATCCCAGTACGAGCTATTACAGGTTGGCAATTGCTTTGCAATATAAGCCTACCAGAAACCAATTTTTCCTTTTTTTTTTTTGTAAAGTTTTTATATTAGTACTTTAAGAACTATATGCTAAAAGTTGGTTTACTTGCAATTCAGCAACTTGGTGTAGATGCTAATATTTTTTTATATTCTTTTTAGGTGGTTGATTACAATGGAGAGCGAACACTAGAGGGATTCACAAAGTTCTTGGAAAGCGGAGGACTGGAAGGAGCAGCTGAAGAGGTGAGACAACCTTAGTGGGGTGCCCCTTAAAAAAAAATGTAAAAGTCAGCAGCTACAAATACTGCTGCTGACTTTTAATAATCGGACACTTACCTGTCCCAGGGTACAGCGATGCAGGGATCGAAGCCCCCCTTCCCCGCGGCGCCGGCATTCTTAATGTAAGCACCCGACTTTGGCTTCACAGCAGGGCACCCACTGCGTGAGTGGCGCCATGATACGCCACGCAGTCATCTGGGACCTGTCACATGTCCCAGATTGACTGACTGCACCGAGGGAAGTGATGTCAGTGCCCGGGCACTGAAGGAGGCAGACTACGAGGGACCCCCCTAGCAACAGGCATTTGGAGGCGAGTAAATTTTTTTTTTTTTACTTTTTTTTTTACTTTTTGTGGAAACGCCACTTCAACCACTTGCCTACCAGGGCAATTTTTTTGTACACTAAGGCCACTTTCAATTTTTGTGCTAAAAATGGCACCTGTAAACTGCCTTTCAGTAGTTCCAGTGTGAAAGCTTGAGTCCTGGAACAGATATGCTCAAAAACCAGAGAAGCGGGGGAGGGTGTGGAAGTAGGGCAGTTGCTGAAGCTGACCATACAAATTGTTCCCACCCAAATAATTATGGTTGTCTATCTCGGGTACTGATCAAATCTTGCATACAAATTGCAATAGTGCTTGGATCTAGTTATGCCATACAGTTGTAATCATGCAGGGCTATGGCAAGAATAAATTTATGCAGTATGGTTCTATAAGGCCCCATGCACACGAGACACTGTTAAACATGCGTTCAAACACTTTTTTTCAACCGCTCCTGAGCGCATGCAATGTTACCTATGTGTCCATGTACAGTCTCGTTTTTTTCCCGTTTTATGCAGTTGCGTTTAACCTCATTTTTCCAGAAGCAAAAATAAAGGGTTCAGACACTTTGCTTTCCACGTTTCGCGGCACCTGCGTTTATCCGTGTTTGCAAGCGTTTTTACAGGAACCCAATTTTTTGGACCAGAAAACTCAAATATGATAAACCATAAAAAATACTAAAAAAAATTAGTTTAAAATGTCGTAATTACTTTAGATGGTTCATAGAGCATATATACTCACTGATGCAATGCCATACAAAAAACTAGTTTTTTAGGTAGCTTAGACAATGAGGAATGCCTCCACTTCTTTGCCCCAACCCTTCATCCAATTTCTAATCTAATCAGTGACTCCACCTAGTCTGACCAAAGCATAGCAATGTCTTTTTTCACAAAAAAACCTGCATACCAAGGTCTAGTCGGCCCCAACCCCCCACCATGTTTGTGAAATATCCAACGGACATTTGCTGTGCCATCAACGGATGGGTCCAATATCGACGAGCTCTTACTCTAAACCTCTCACGCAATTTGCGACTACGTTGCTGCCTCATCAGGAGCATTTCCTGACATATATTATGTATATATGGGATCCATTTCCAAGAAACTGAGGCAAATGCAAGTGTACAACTGCTTGCTGCTGCTCTGATCAAAATGGCAGAAATACTTAATACTTGCTTTCTGAGCTTTGGGAGGGTCTATGATATCTTTACAAACACTTATAGACGCAAATGCAGTAAAACACGCATTTTTAAACGCAGGTTTCTGCTTTTTAAAACATGCGTTCAGCAGAGATGGCATCTGCATCTCGTGTGCATGGGGCCTTACTGTTCATGTAGGGTCAGAGCAAGATGCAGGATCTTAGGTTTTTTTTTACTAGCTTGTATTAGCCATGTAACAAATTCTCAAATGCTCTTTGTCTCATAGGATTTGGAGGACTTGGAAGAAGCCGATGAGCCTGAATTGGAAGATGAAGATGATGACCAACACAAAAAAGATGAATTATAAAAGATGGATATTAAACTGCAACAGCCAGAAGACACTAAGAGTGGAGGGGGAAGAATGATGTCTGGGAATGTATTACATTGTAAGCTCTGAAAAGCAGCCAGGGAAAATGCCATCAGTCTGTTTTTTTTGTTTTTTTTTGGTAAAGGGAGCTTTTTTTTTTTACGGTTGTCCATTTTTTTCACTGTGATGCGTTATTTTTTTAACACTTTCAGTAATCTGCCCTAATGTAAAGTTTGACACTTGTTGCTGCTTCCTGTATTGTGTTCTGTCTTTTATGTTTTTTATTGTGAATGACTTACTCTAGATGGAAAGAATCATTGCATGGCTGGTGTCCTTAAGGGCTGTCATCTCCTCCTGGTCTTGGCCACTCTTAGAATTAGATGCAACTAAAAGCTGTAATTGCAGTAATGGGTCTTGAACAGCAACTTTCCAGCATCATTCTTCATCATGTTGCCCTCCAGTGGCTTTCAGTATTTCATGCAGTGTACAGTCTCCCTGGACTGATGGCTCCCAATGGACAGCAGTCCCTCCAGTGACACACAGCCCTGTATTGCAGTTTGTTCTGTCCTGCCTGTCGGGACCCAGCCTCTGAGATTGCAACATATGACACTTTTTTTTTTTTTTTTTGTTTTGTCACGTCACGAGACATGGGCAATTTTGAACATTTAATTCTGAAAGCATTCCATCATATTTAATTTGGGACGTGTTGGCCAAATAAATAATTTTAATAAAGTGTGTGGTTTCTTTTTCTCTTCCGAAAATTTGAATGGCAAGTCCTCCCCCAGTACCTGGTTTTGTATTATAAGCTGTCTTTGCTGGTGAACACTAAATCCATTCAGGGCATATATTTCTTCAATAAACCATAAGGCTCTCCTCTGCTACATTTAATTTGACCCCATTAGACTTCAGGTGAAAGGTAGCTATACACATCTGCTTAAGACATCTTAAATTCTATCCCAAGCAAATTTTGGCATTCCTCCCCAAAAATTACATATATTTTTAGCAGACCTCCAGCTGTTGCAAAACTACAAGTCCCATCAGGTCTCTGGGTGTCATGCTTGTGGCTGTCAGTTTTGCTATGCCTCATGGGATTTGTAGTTCTGCAACAGCTGGAGGTCTGATAATTGCACATCCCTCCCCTTGACAGTAAATTGTTGGTGGGAAAGAAACCGCGCTATCTAAAAGTTTTAGCAGCCTGCACAACAAAATAAGGCTGCAATTAACGATTATTTTCATAATCGATTAGTTGGCCGATTATAGTTTCGAATAACCGATTAATCAGTTAATAACCTTAAAAGTGTGGTGTATAATTTAGTTAATATGTAAAGTTTTTTAAAAAAGGCAATTTATTCTTAAATATCTCTATGCACTGGTAAATATAAATAACCAACTATATGGTTGGGGAGCAAAATATTTAATCCACTCTGAGAATAACAGACAGAAGAGACTTTTTTTTGGCCAATGAGTTGTTGGGCAGATTAAAAACACAAATTGCTGCAAAAACGCCTTGCATGCTTTTCTGCAGCTTCTCCATTGAAGTATATTGAACCAAAAAAAGCGTAAATGAACTGAAAGTTTTGCGTTGGTGTCCCCGACCCTTTCCAAACAGCAGTGGCTGAAAAAAGCGTAAATGAACTGTAGTGTGTTTGTGCAAAAAGCACCAAAAAACACATAGATGTGAACCAGGCCTGAGACGTTTAACATAATGGGGGGAATAAAAAAACTAATTAGCCCTTTATAGTACAAAAAAAAAAGCAGATAATCACTACTGTAGGGTTCATTTTTTTTTACTGTAGAACTAAGTAATTACAGTAGCGATTATTTGCTCTTTTTGTACTATAAAGGGCTCATTTTAACCCCATTATGTTACTGGCCGATTATGAAATTAATCGATTACTATTTTCATAATCTATTAGTTTCAGCTCTACAACAAAATGTATGTGTTAAATGAAAGAAATGCATATAAAAAGTGCGGCACTCTTAATTTTCAATGAGTAAATAATGAACATTTGCATAAAAGTGATATGCAAAATATACTAAGTGCATAAAAAAGTAATATGTCAAAATATGTGCATTATATAGGCTGAAGTGTATAGTGACTGAAAACTGGATTATTTATCACCGAATAATATAAACCCTCACATAGTGACCATAATGGGACAAATATTCTTATAGTAGTGATTATATGTCCCATAATGGTCACTATGTGAGGGTTTATTTTATTCAGTGATAAATAATCCAGTTTTCAGTCACTATACACTTCAGCGTATATAATGCACATATTTTGACATATGCAAAATATACTAAGTGCATAAAAAAGTAATATGTCAAAATATGTGCATTATATACGCTGAAGTGTATAGTGACTGAAAACTGGATTATTTATCACTGAATAAAATAAACCCTCACATAGTGACCATTATGGGACATATAATCACTACTATAAGAATATTTGTCCCATTATGGTCACTATGTGAGGGTTTATATTATTCGGTGATAAATAATCCAGTTTTCAGTCACTATACACTTCAGCCTATATAATGCACATATTTTGACATATTACTTTTTTATGCACTTAGTATATTTTGCATATCACTTTTATGCAAATGTTCATTATTTACTCATTGAAAATTAAGAGTGCCGCACTTTTTATATCCAGTAAATTGTTGGTGGCTGTTGCAATTTTTCATCTCATTTGCACAGCCATTTTTCAAAACCTTTTTTTTTTTTTTTTGAGAATTTGAGTTATTAAAAGAAAATTAGGGTAACTGTTTATGTGAAATGTTATGCCCAGTAAATACTTAACATGTCATGCTTTAAAATTGTGGACACTCAAATGGCACCAAACGTTGGTACTTTGCCTCCATAGGCGATGCGCTAAAAATGTTTAGAGGAGGTCTAGTGCTAGAATTTCTCTAACGTTTGCGGCAATACCGCGTGTGGTTTGAACACCCTTTACATGGGTAGTGCCTGCATATGCATTTGCTTCTGCATGCAAGCACAAATGAAATAAGGGCACTTCAAAAAATTTTGATATTGATCACTTTTTTCCTATTACAAGAAGTGATTGTAGCCGTATTAGTGCAAGTGTGACAGAGAAAATTGAGTACTGTCCGTGATACTTTTTTTCTCTCTTCGCCTTTCAGGACAGCACCTTGGAGAGCGCAGCTCCGCCTTTACCCAGGAAACACTGCGTGACAACGCCCCTTTTTAAGATCAGCTGCTTCCACCATGCCTTCAGTTTTAGTGTTTCCTCCGCCATGGTGGAACACTGCTGGGGAACCAGGGGTGCTGCGCTCTCTTTAAAGGAAAAACGAGGGTTTTGGCAGTACCTTGTGCTTACGTTCGCAAAGACCAGCCCAGCACCTTCCCGAACGATGGGGTTGGTGTTCCGGTGTTCCCTTCCTTCGTCGGCTCACAGGAGTAATGGACTGCCGGAGGTTGATCGCCCGTGCGTTCGGGGGGCCGCGGTTGTGCTCAGAAACGAGCGTTCCATGCCAGGCCTCAGCATGGCGGCGCCGAATCCCGGACGGCGGGGGACGCCAGTTCCGGTGGGTGGAGACCTCCGGCAGGGCGTAGCAGCAATTGGTTCCAGCTGCTGGAACGCAGGAGGAAGGGGCAGGTCCTCTGGCCGGGACTTCCGTTTGTTTGGCACGGTCGGAAAGCCATTTAAAGCGTGCGGACGGCGGCTGCTACGATCGAAATGGAGGACGGATCTTCAGCAGCTATGGCGGATGCAGGCGCCCAGGTTCCCGGCCAGTCCCAGGTAGGAGAGGTACAGAGGGACCTCTTTCCTTTACATCACTGGGTGTTTTTTGTTTGGTTTATGTATTAAGTTAACCTGCAGCTGTCTGCTTTGGTGTAAAGGTCCATTAGCAGTTCAGCAGGGATTGAGACTCTGGGCACTTAGGGTGTTTGTCTTTGGGGGGTCTACCTGTTGTACTCTTTAGTGGCTGCAGTTAAAGAGGACCTGTGGGTTCTTTTATTTCTGTCGTTTCAGAAAGTTACTGCTAAGTCAGAGAGAACTTCAAGAAAATGCCCCTCATGCAAAAATCCTTTAAGGGACTCTTGGCCCAAACCCCTGTGCAGATCCTGCATTGCGGATTTAGTGAAGGAGGAGTCTTCACAGGAGTGCAAGGAACTCCTGTCTTCAGTGAGAAAAGAACTAGCAGAGGCCCTAGGGACAGTACGCTCCCTTGTGAAAAAGCGTGGTCAGAGTTCCAGCCAAGAACAGGGTTCTCAATCCAGTCTCCCTCCGTCCACTTCTGTGCAAATTGAAAGTGAGTCTGAGGAAGAAAGGGAAAGCATTCCTCCCTCAACGTTTGATTCTGATGATGAGGAAGAGGAAGAAGAAGCCAAGGCTTCTAGATATAAACTGTCACTTGAGGAAGTTGATGATTTACTCAAGGCAATTTATACTACACTGGAGATCCAGGAAGAAAAAATTCAGCTGTCAGTACATGACAAAATGTACCAGGGGCTGGAGGAGGTTAAACATAGAGTCTTTCCGGTACACAAGGTGTTAACAGACTCCATTAAAAAGGAATGGAAGGATCCAGAGAAAGGACAATTTTTTTCTAAAGCCCTTAAAAGGAGGTTCCCTTTTGAGGAGAGTGAGGAGTGTGTTTGGAATAAGAAGCCAAAGATAGATGCGGCCTTCTCTCAAGTATCCAGAAAAACGGACTTAGCCTTTGAGGATATGGGAATTCTTAAAGACGCTATGGACAAAAAAGCGGATGGGCTACTGAAGAAAGCATGGGACTCTTCATTAGCCAATCTGAAACCTGCAATGGCAGCCACAGTTGTGGCCAGAAATTTGGAATGCTGGTTAGACCAACTCAAAAATCATGTGGTGGCAGGTACCTCCAGGAAAGATTTATTAGAGTCCTTCCCTACTCTGTTAAAAGCCGTCCGATATATGGCTGATGCCTCGGCAGAATCCATCAAAATGTCTGCCAGGTCATCAGCATTGGTTAATTCCGCAAGAAGAGCCCTCTGGCTTAAAACTTGGTCAGGGGATTCAGCCTCTAAAGGGAAATTGTGTGGGATTCCCTTTTCAGGGGACTTGTTGTTTGGTCCGGAATTAGAGACTGTACTTGATAGGACAGCAGACAAAAAGAAAGCTTTTCCTCAGAAAAAGAAAGTGGTACAACAGAGGAAGAATTTTCGTCCTTTTCGACAAACCGATAAGGAAAAGGACCAAACAAAGAAAAGACCCTGGAACCCCCAGAGAGGAAGAGGCAGGGGTGGGGTATTGTTCAGAAACCCTGAGCAATCCCCTAAAAAACAGTGACCAGCTTCCAGTAGGAGGGAGGCTTCAGGACTTCTTGCTCAGTTGGGAAAAAACAACAAGAAGTCCATTTGTCCTAGGGATAATCCAGCAGGGTTACCATCTGGAGTTTTTACAAAACCCCCCAAGTCGGTTCTACGTAACAAACTTACCGAAGGATCAGGAGAAGGCTCTGGCTATGAAGTCTCTTCTTCAAGAGCTGATGCAACAGAATGTCATCTCTCAAGTCCCAGAGGGGCAAAAAGAAAAAGGGTTTTATTCCCATATATTCTTGGTCAGGAAACCATCGGGAAAGTTCCGTCTGATCCTCAACTTGAAGCTGTTGAATCGATCCATAAAATACAAAAGATTCAGGATGGACACGATTTTTTCAGTAAAGAACTTGCTGACCCCCAGGTGTCACATGGCCTCCATCGATTTGAGGGATGCATACCTCCATATCCCAATAGCACCCCAGTCCCAGAAATTTCTACGTCTGGCAGTCAATTTGGGGAGGGGGGAGGTTTGGCATCTCCAGTTCAGAGCCCTGCCATTCGGCCTCTCCTCCTCACCCAGAGTTTTCACGAAAGTGATGGCAGAAGCATTGGAACCCCTGAGACTGAAAGGGATCCCAATAGTGCCCTACTTGGACGACCTGCTACTTTTCGCCGACTCAAAAAGTCAGGTGGAAGTCAACCTTCAAGTGACTCAAGCACATCTAAGAGGTCTGGGTTGGCTTCTCAACATTCAGAAGTCCAACCTAATACCAGCTCAAAGAGCAAAGTTCCTGGGGTACGAAATAGACTCAGTAGAACAGAAAATATTTCTGCCCCAAGAAAAAATAGAAAAGATACAGTCGGCTCTGAAGGTACTTCAGTCCAATTCAAGGTTCTCAGTAAGACAAGCCATGTCAGCCCTGGGTCTGCTGACAGCAGCAATCCCTGCAGTACAATGGGCCAGACTGCATGCTCGTCCGCTGCAGGCAGACATTTTGACAAATTGGTCCTACCAGGAATCGCTGGAGAAAAAGTTTGTCATAGGGGTAAGAGCAAAAAGATCACTCTGGTGGTGGAGGGACCAGAGAAACATCTCAAAAGGTCTTCACTGGTCATTCCCAGTAACCCAAAGACTGACCACAGATGCCAGCGCATGGGGGTGGGGAGCCCACCTGGAAGAACAAACTATTCAGGGGGTTTGGTCCAAGCCAGAAGCGAGAAGGTCATCGAACTGGAGAGAGTTGAAGGCTATTCATCTGAGTCTTCTGTCCTTCCAGGAACTTCTAAAGAATCAGCATGTCCAAGTCTTGACGGACAATATGACGGCAGTGTTATACATAACAAAGCAAGGGGGCACAAAAAGCAGAACTCTGTTGGATTTAGCCTGCCAGATACTGAGATGGGCAGAGAACAACTTGGCCTCCCTATCGGCAGTACACTTAAAAGGGACGGAAAACACCTTGGCAGATCTCCTCAGCAGGAGGGAAGTAAGAGAAGCAGAGTGGTCTCTGAATCAAGATCTATTCAAGACAATAGCCAAGAGTTGGGGTGTTCCTCAGGTGGACCTATTCGCAAGTCAGGAAAACGCGAAAGTACCAGTTTTCTTCTCCCTTCAGAGACAGGATCAAGCTCTGGGGTTAGATGCTCTGGCTCACAGATGGGACTTCCAGCTGTCCTACGCTTTTCCCCCATTTCCACTAATTCCAAGGGTACTAGCAAAATTCAGACTGGAATCCACGGAACTAATTCTGATAGCTCCTTATTGGCCAAAAAGGCCGTGGTTTGCAACCCTTATGAACCTCTCAGTAAAACCTCCTTGGAAGTTACCAAACAGGTCAGATCTACTGAGTCAGGGCAAGTTTCTTCATCCAGATCCAGCGTTTCTCAACCTAGCAGCTTGGTTTCTGAAGAACAAATCCTAAGACAAAAGGGACTATCAGAAAAACTCATTACTACCCTTCTTGCAAGTAGGAAGAAGGTGACAAGAGACATTTATTTTAAGGTCTGGAAAGTTTATAATACATGGTGTTCCAGAAAAGACTTTAGTTTGTCTAGTACAATTTCAGTTCTAGAGTTTCTTCAAGACGGATTGGAGAAAGGCCTAGCAGCAAGTACGCTCAAAACGCAAGTAGCGGCCTTATCAGTTTTTTTGGAAAGAACCCTGTCAGGGGAGCCTTTAATAATTCGTTTTTTCAGAGCTATGGCTAAAGTAAAGCCTAAGCCTGTGATCATTTTTCCCAAATGGGATTTATCTTTGGTTCTTCAAGGGCTAACAAAGCTTCCGTTCGAGCCAATAGAAGGATCCTCACTTAAGTTTTTAACGTTTAAAACTGTGTTGTTGGTGGCAGTAACATCAGCTCGTAGAGTCAGTGAGTTACAAGCTCTATCAATCAAAGAGCCATTCATGAGGTGCCTACCAGACAGGGTAGTTCTAAAGACAGACCCAGCCTTCCTACCAAAAGTAAGCTCTGCTTTTCATCGGGCACAGGAGATCATTCTCCCTACATTTTGCCCCTCACCTTCGGGGCCAGGAGAAGAAGCCTTCCATACTCTGGATGTCAGGAGATGTCTTCTTAAGTATCTGGAAATAACAAAGGACTTTAGAAAATCATCCTCATTGTTTGTTTTAATGGAGGGCGCTCACAAGGGATGTAAAGCTTCCAAAAACACCCTTGGAAGATGGTTAAAGCAAGCCATTAAAGAAGCATACACCTCTCTAGGTTTGGAGCCTCCAGAAGGAATCTTGCCTCATTCAACCAGAGCAGTAGCGGCATCATGGGCAGAAAAGGCCGGAGCATCGCCTGAACAAATTTGTAAGGCTGCCATATGGTCCAGTTTTTCAACTTTCATAAAACACTACCGCTTGGATCTGCTTTCAGCCTCAGACCAATCCTTCGGGAGAAAGGTTTTGCAGGCAGTGGTCCCACCCTGAAGTAAGTTTCTTGGTTATCCTCTCCAAGGTGCTGTCCTGAAAGGCGAAGAGAGAAAACCTTAGTTAGACTTACCGGTGACGGTATTTCTACGAGCCTTTCAGGACAGCAGCCTACTTCCCTCCCTAGGTTATGATGTATAATGTATAATTATAGGGCATGGTAACTGTCTGCTTATATTTTCCAGCATGTCGGAGGATTTCTCGATAACAACTGAAGGCATGGTGGAAGCAGCTGATCTTAAAAAGGGGCGTTGTCACGCAGTGTTTCCTGGGTAAAGGCGGAGCTGCGCTCTCCAAGGTGCTGTCCTGAAAGGCTCGTAGAAATACCGTCACCGGTAAGTCTAACTAAGGTTTTTTTTTTTTTTATTTGCACTAACATTTTTCCATGGACGAGCTTTTGCGGTGTCCCCTTCTTCAAGGTCTAAGTCAGTGATGGCCAACCTTGGCACCCCAGATGTTTTGGAACTACATTTCCCATGATGCTCAACTACATTGCAGAGTGCATGAGCATCATGGGAAATGTAGTTCCAAAACATCTGGGGTGCCAAGGTTAACCATCACTGGTCTAAGCAGTACTGATTCACAAAAGTTTTAGCAGAAGGTAAAATTTAAAAAAAAGGAAAAAAAAATCTGAGGGGTAGGAAAAGAAAAACAAACACATACATGTTTGACATGACTTCAATGTTTTAGTTCTTAAAGGGAATTTCAGAACTATCCAGGAAAGGAAAACATTTGAGCTAAGAATGATACTTTTTTTTTGACACAAAAAAACAATGGCTTAACCGCTTCCCGACCGCCTCATGTAGATATACGTCTACAGAATGGCACGGGCAGGCAAAACCACGTACCCCCGTCCCCTTTAATTTGCCTGCCCGTGGGTCGCGCGCTCCGCCCCGGTCCCGCGATCGGGCTACGGAGCTGAAGAACGGGGAGAGGTTTGTGTAAACCTCTCCCTGCACTTCCTACACTGACTGTCATTGATTGGCTGTTCCCGGTCATTGGGAAAGCCGATCAATGATGTCAGCCCCGCCCCCTAATGTAAAAAACACACGTCAGAGCCCATAACCCCTCCCCTTCCCCTAGTGGTTAACTCTTTCACTACAACTGTCATTTATACAGAAATCAATGCATTTAAATAGCATTGATTTCTGTATAAATGACAATGGTCCCAAAAATGTCCGCTGTGTCCGCCATAATGTCGCAGTCACAATAAAAATCGCTGATCGCCGCCATTACTAGTAAAAAAAAAAAATATTAATAAAAACTGTAAAACTATTCCCTATTTTGTAAACGCTATAACTTTTGCGCAAACCAATCGTGATTTTTTTTTTTTTTTACCAAAAATACGTATCGGCCTAAACTGAGGAAAAAAAATGTTTTTTTATATATTTTTTGGGGATATTTATTATAGCAAAAAATATTGCATTTTTTTTTCAAAATTTTTGTTTATAGCGCAAAAAATAAAAACCGCAGGGGCGATCAAATACCACCAAAAGAAAGCTCTATTTGTGGGGAAAAAAAGGACACCAATTTTGTTTTGGAGCCACGTCGCACGACCGCGCAATTGTCAGTTAAATCAACGCAGTGCTGAATCGCAAAAAGGGGCCTGGTTCTTTGGCTGCCAATTGGTCTGGGGCTGAAGTGGTTAAATTTGGATATTGGTTTCCGCACCCACTATACTAGAGTTTTAGGACCCCCCTCTGTGACTGATCTCGCCCCCTCCAGTCTATAGCTTTCCCTCTGTCTTATCTCACTTGCTGATAGCTTTATTACCATACTATTGATTTGTATATGTTTGTTTTTCTTTTCCTACCCCTCAGATTTTTTCCTTTTTTTTTTTTTTTTTTTGTTTTTAACATTTTACCTTCTGCTAAAACTTTTGTGAATCAGTACTGCTTAGACCTTGAAGAAGGGGACACACCCCGAAAGCTCGTCCATGAAAAATGATATGTTAGTGCAAATAAAAAGAAGTATCACGGACAGTACTCAATTTTCTCTTCCTATTACAAGGAATGTAAGCAATAGAGCATGACGGGGTCTTTATCAGTGTTTAATTTCATCTATAAATTTTCGGTTCCTACATTAATTCTAGTCTATTAAAATACAACAAACTAAAATTACACCAAGATTGTATGTAAAAGCAATCAACATGTATGCACCAGTTGATTAATAACCTTTTTTCAATGTTAGTCTGTCTAAAATGTCATTTTAGTTTTTTTTAACAAACAAATTATATCAATAGGTAAATCTCTCTAGTGCATGTTCAAATCTTAATACCATAAATGTTAGGTTTTACTCCAGGAGTATGTGTTTGGGCACTCATTACTTCTGGTAAGAGGCTTTGTTATCTGCTTCCCGACTGCCTCCTGCACATATACTTCGGCAGAATGGCACGGCTAGGCAAAAGCACGTCCCCTTTAATGGCCTAGCCGTGGGGTCGTGCATGCCGCTGGTGCACTTGTGACCCGATCGGGAGTTCTGTGGCCGTGGGACCAGCGGACCTGATTGCTGCTGGTGTCCTGTGATCGGGTCACAGAGCTGAAGAACGAGGAGAGGTCTGTGTAAAACAAACCTCTCCCCGCGCTTCCTACACTGCCTGTCACTGATCAGCTGTTCCCTGTCATCGGGAAAGCCAATCAGTGATGTCAGCCACGCCCCCTAATGTAAAAAAAAAACACGTCACAGACCATAACCCCAACCCCCCCCCCCCCCCCCTGCCCCCTAGTGGTTAACTCTTTCGCTGCCAGTGTCATTTATACAGGAATCAATGCATTTAAATAGCATTGATTGCTGTATAAATGACAATGGTCCCAAAAATGTGTCAAGTGTCCGCCATAATGTCGCAAGAAAATAAGCAATAATAATTGCTGATCGCCGCCATTACTAGTAAAAAAAATTTTTTTTTATAAAACTATCCCCTATTTTGTAAATGCTACAACTTTTGCGCAAACCAATCGCTAATTGGCCCCCAAAGGGCCAGTTGTATCTTATGACCCTTACACACAGTCGGACATTCTGACCACAAAATCCGTCTTTTTTTTTTTTCCCCCAATGGATTTTGGACGAAACTTGTCTTGCATACACACGGTTGCGCAAAGTTGTCGGAAAATCCGATCGTTCAGCATGCGCTGACGTAAAACACGTACGACGGGACTGCGAAGAGGCCAATAGCTTGCGTCCCCAAATTTGTTCGGAATTTTATACGCATGATCGGAAAATGTCCAATCTGATTTTGTTGTCGGAAAATTTTAGGTCCTGCGCTCAAACTTTTTCCGTCGGAAATAGTCTGCTATTAATGCCCATATAACTGCGTCTACTCAATATGTTATATAATTGCCTCTGCATTAGATTATTACTGGTTTTAGTAACACTGTATAGCTTAAGCTGTGAAGGGCAGTACGGAGCCCAATCACGTAGCAGATGGTGCAAGTTTGAAAAGGAGGGTTAAACACCGCTGATATCCACAGTAAACTTTATGGGAGACCTGGTTCTGTCTGGGCAGTCTAATCAAGTGCTTGTGGATTATACCAGTGGTATGTGACTCTCCATTTCAACTGACATAGAATTGTGTTACTCTCAGTAGATTTCCAGAGTACTCCACTCCCACACCCCCAAAATCAGAAGTCAAGAGTCCCCCTCCCTTATGTCACAGCACATCCCCTTATCCTGTGCTGCTGCTGGGGATGGAGCTGGAAAGCAGAAAGTGTGGGGTCTAGAGGAGGGCTGCTGAATGCTGAGACCAGTGGCACCGGAGGGGGGGGGGTGGTGCAGAATCTGTAGGAAGTGTTCTGTCATCCTCTCTGCTTACTGCTAAGGCAGGGGGTGCAGGACCTGGCAGAGGAGTTCTGTCCTCTCTGCTGCCAACTGCTAAGACAAGGTGGGGCAGAGATGAGGGGGTGCTGCAGCCGCAGCTGAGGTGCGAGGGCCACATGAAATGGCTTGGTGGGCTGGAGTTTTGCCTGTGGGCCTTGTGTTTGACACAAGGTCCATAAAGACATGGATCAGCGATTTTGGGAGTGGAGGAACTTGACTGGCCTGCAGAGTCCTGACCTCAACCAGATAGAACACCTTTGGGGTGAATTAGAGTGGAGACTGTGAGCCAGGCCTTCTCATCCAACATCAGTGCCTGACCTCGCAAATGTGCTTCTGGTATAATGGTCAAACATTCCCGTAGCGGCCGTTTACCACGTGATCGCTCCGTCAAATGACGGAGCGATCACATGTACACAAACTGGCGTCACGTCATGACGCCGGTTCCTCCCTCCCCTCTCTGTACCGATTGGTACAGTGAGAGGGGAGAAGCGGAAAGGGATGAGATGGGACCAGCGCTGTGGGCTGGATGTGTAGTGCCCACAGCGCTGGTCAGTGACAGCAATACTCTGCCACCACTGTGCAATGCTCTGCCACCACTGTGCAATACACTGCCTACTCTGCCACCACTGTGCAATAATCTATCAATACTGTGCAATACTCTGCAACACTGCAATACTCGCCAATACTCTGCAATAAATTTTAATAGAAAAATTTTCAGTATTTTTTAATTATATTTCGCAAAAATTAAAAAACCCAGCGGTGATTAAATACCACCAAAGGAAAGCTCTATTTGTATGAAAAAAAAAAGGACACAAAATTAATTTGGGTACAGTGTTGCATGACTGAGTAATTGTCATTCAAAATGTGAGAGCACCGAAAGCTGAAAATTGGTCTGGGCAGGAAGGGGGTTAAAGTGCCCAGTGGGTAAGTGGTTAAAGTTCATGTGCGTGTAAAGGCAGGCGTCCCAATACTTTTGTCAATATTGTGTATCTTTCAATGACTGTTGAGATTTTGTTGACCATATCTACACCAAGGTTTCCTGACTAGACAAGATGCTGACGTAAGAGACCAGTGACCTCAGCAACTGCAGAATGACATGGAAGCCGAGGTCACATTTCTCTGGAGGAGTAGAAGACGCCAGACTGAAGTTTTCGGACTTCTGAAAAGTGAAATATGTGCGGCGTTTGTTGGATCACCAAACACCTTCTGCTGGCTTTGGAATTTTTAGTCCCCCAAAACTGGTTCTCAACCCTATTGAAATCAGGACCCAGCGAATAAAAAGTTTAACCACTTGACCTCCTTCATGGCCAGACTATTTCTTCCTATTTTACCTGGCGATTGCACGGTCATGCAACACGCAAAGTACGCAAATTGAATTTTTATCTTTTTTTTTTTTTTTTTTTCACACAAATAGAGATTTCTTTTGGTGGTATTTGATCACCACTGTTTTTCTTTTTTTTTTTTTTTTTTTTTTTTTTTTTTTTTTGTGATATAAACAAAAAGATACAGAAAATTTTAAAAGAAAAAAATTTTTTTTTCTTCTGCTATTAACCCGTTCCCGACCAGCGCACGCCGATGTACGTCGGCAGAATGGCACGGCTGCGCAAATGGGCGTACCTGTACGTCCCTTTGAGTTTGCCGCCGTGCGCCGGCCGGGAGCTCCGTGAGTCGGGTCGAGGGTCCCGCAGACTCGATGTCCGCGGGGATACTCGCGATCGTCTCACGGAGAGGAAGAACGGGGAGATTCTAATGTAAACAATCATCTCCCCGTTCTGCCTAGTGACACTGACACTGATCATAGCTCCCTGTGATCGGGCGCTATGATCAGTGATGTGTCACAGCTAGCCCATCCCCCCCACAGTTAGAAACACTCCATAGGACACACTTAACCCCTACAGCGCCACCTAGTGTTAACCCCTTCACTGGCAGTCACATTTACACAGTAATCAGTGCAATTTTAAATTGCACTGATCGCTGTATAAATGTGAATGGTCCCAAAATCGCGCCAAAATTGTCCGACATTTCCGCCATAATGTCGTAGTTACAATAAAAATCGCTGATCGCCGCCATTACTAATAAAAAAAAATATTGATAAAACTATCCCCTATTTTGCTATAACTTTTGCGCAAACCAATCAATATAAGCTTATTTTTTTTTACCAAAAATATGTAGACGAATACGTATCGGCCTAAACTGAGGAAAAACATTTTTTTTTTATATATTTTTGGGGGTATTTATTATAATAGCAAAAAGCAAAAAAGAATGCGTTCTTTTCAAAATTGAGGCTCTTTTTTTCTGTTTTTGTAGGAACAGTTTGGGGACGGCCCCTTCCTGTTCCAACATGACTGCACACCAGTGTACAAAGCAAGGTCCATAAAGACATGGATGTGCAAGTTTGGGGTGGAGGAACTTGACTGGCCTGCATAAAGAATTTGAAAAAACACACCTGTCCACAGAATCAAACCTCAACATCATAGGCAAGACCAAAGAGCTGTCAAAGGACATCAGGGACAAGATTGTATACAACTGTTGGAGCGATTATTCGCAAATGGAAGAAATACAAAATAACCATCAATCGCCCTCGGTCTGGAGCTCCATGCAAGATTTCGCCTCATGGGGTGAGGATGATCATGAGAAAAGTGAGGGATCAGAACTACACGGGAGGATCTTGTGAATGATCTCAAGGCAGTTGGGACCAAACAAACCATTGGTAACACAATACGCCGCCATGGATTGAAAGCCTGCAGCTCCCACAAGGTCCCCCTCTTCAAGAAGACACATGTACAGGACCATCTGAACTTTGCCAATGAACATCTAAATGATTCCGAGAAGGATTGGGAGGAAGTGCTGTGGTCACATGAGACCAAAATTGAGCTCTTTGGCATTAACTCGACTCACCGTGTTTGGAGGTAGAAAAATGCTGACTATGACCCTAAGAACATCATCCCTACAGTCAGGCACGGAGGTGGAAACATTATGCTTTGCAGCTATTTCTCTGCTAAAGGTGCAGGCCAAATTTGCCGCATTGAGTGGCCAATAGACAGAGGCCATGTATTATAAAATCTTGCATGAGAACCTTCTTCCTTCAGCCAGAACACTGAAGATGGGTTGTGGATGGGTCTTCCAGCATGACAATGACCCAAAACCTACCGCCAAGGCAACAAAGGAGTGGCTAAAGAATAAGCACAAGAAAATTTATGGAGGGAGCTGAAACTTCGAGTTGCCAAGCAACTGCCAAGAAACCTTAAGTATTTAGAGAAGATCTGTAAAGAAGAGTGGACCAGAATCAGGGGCGGACTGACAGGTCGGTGACTCGGGCGCCGCCCGAGGGCCCGGGGCCATTAGGGGCCCGGACTCAGCCACATGAGGGGCCACTTGAAACGGCTGTATTACATGCCGCGATGCCGCTAACAATACTGCTAGCGGCGCGCGGCTCCCCGCCGGCCCCTTCTTCCCTCCCGTCCGTCCCAGGTGCTTCTACTGTATGCGTCGTGACGTCACCTGGGACGGACGGGAGGGAAGGAGGGGCCGGTGGGGAGCCGCGCGCTGTTAGCGGTATTCGCGGCATGTAATACAGCCTGCCGAGTCCGGGCCCCTAATGGAAGAAGAGTGGAGGCCGGGGCCGGTGTATCGAGGGGGGAACCGTTTTCAGCACAACACCGGCGGGGAGCATCGGCATCGGTGAGTCACGGCCCCGGGTCCCCCCAGCGCGCAGTGTCACCCCAGCCCGCAGTGTCACCCCTACCTCACAGTGTCACCCCTACCCCACACTGTCACCCCCAGCTCGCAGTGTCACCCCCAGCCTGCAGTGTCACCCCCCAGCCCGCAGTGTCACCCCAGCCCGCAGTGTCACCCCTACCCCACACTGTCACCCCCAGCCCGCAGTGTCACCCCCAGCCCGCAGTGTCACCCCCAGCCTGCAGTGTCACCCCCCAGCCCGCAGTGTCACCCCCCAGCCCGCAGTGTCACCCCCAGCCTGCAGTGTCACCCCCCAGCCCGCAGTGTCACCCCCCAGCCCGCAGTGTCACCCCCCAGCCCGCAGTGTCACCCCAGCCCGCAGTGTCTGATCTGATCTGACCCCACAGTGTCACCCCCAGCCCGCAGTGTCACCCCCCAGCCCGCAGTGTCACCCCCCAGCCCGCAGTGTCACCCCCCCAGCCCGCAGTGTCACCCCCCCCAGCCCGCAGTGTCACCCCCCAGCCCGCAGTGTCACCCCAGCCCGCAGTGTCTGATCTGATCTGACCCCACAGTGTCACCCCCCAGCCCGCAGTGTCACCCCCCAGCCCGCAGTGTCACCCCCCAGCCCGCAGTGTCACCCCCCAGCCCACAGTGTCCCCTTGTGTGCATGTCCCCCCCTGTGTGTGCGCTCTCCCTCCAGTGTCCCCCTGTGTGCGTTTCCCCCCCTGTGTGTGCGCTCTCCCTCCAGTGTCCCCCTGTGTGTGCATGTCCCCCCCTGTGTGTGCGCTCTCCCTCCAGTGTCCCCCTGTGTGCGCTCACCCTCCAGTGTCCCCCTGTGTGTGCGCTCACCCTCCAGTGTCCCCCTGTGTGTGCGCTCACCCTCCAGTGTCCCCCTGTGTGCGTTTCCCCCCCTGTGTGTGCGCTCACCCTCCAGTGTCCCCTTGTGTGCGTTTCCCCCCCTGTGTGTGCGCTCACCCTCCAGTGTCCCCCTGTGTGCGTTTCCCCCCCTGTGTGTGCGCTCTCCCTCCAGTGTCCCCCTGTGTGTGCCCCCCTGTGTGTGCGCTCTCCCTCCAGTGTCCCCCTGTGTGTGCCCCCCTGTGTGTGCGCTCTCCCTCCAGTGTCCCCCTGTGTGCGTTTCCCCCCTGTGTGTGTGCGCTCTCCCTCCAGTGTCCCTCTGTGTGCGTGTCCCCCCCTGTGTGTGCGCTCTCCCTCCAGTGTCCCCCTGTGTGCGTGTCCCCCCCTGTGTGTGCGCTCTCCCTCCAGTGTCCCCCTGTGTGTGCGCTCTCCCTCCAGTGCCCCCCTGTGTGTGCCCTCTCCCTCCAGTGTCCCCCTGTGTGTGCGTGCCCCCCCCCCTGCGTGTGAGCTCTCCCTCCAGTGGTGTGTGTGTGTGCGCTCTCCCTCCAGTGCCCCCCTGTGTGTGCGCTCTCCCTCCAGTGTCCCCCTGTGTGTGTGCCCCCCTGTGTGTGCGCTCTCCCTCCAGTGTCCCCCTGTGTGTGCCTCCCTGTGTGTGCGCTCTCCCTCCAGTGTCCCCCTGTGTGCGCTCTCCCTCCAGTGTCCCCCTGTGTGTGTGTCCCCCTGTGTGCGCTCTCCCTCCAGTGTCCCCCTGTGTGTGTGCCCCCTGTGTGTGCGCTCTCCCTCCAGTGTCCCCCTGTGTGTGCGCTCTCCCTCCAGTGTCCCCCTGTGTGTGCCTCCCTGTGTGTGCGCTCTCCCTCCAGTGTCCCCCTGTGTGTGCGCTCTCCCTCCAGTGTCCCCCTGTGTGTGCGCTCTCCCTCCAGTGTCCCCCTGTGTGCGCGCTCTCCCTCCAGTGTCCCCCGGTGTGTGCGCTCTCCCTCCTGTGTGCCCCCCTGTGTGCGCTCTCCCTCCAGTGTCCCCCTGTGTGTGTGCCTCCCTGTGTGTGCGCTCTCCCTCCAGTGTCCCCCTGTGTGTGCGGTGTGCGTGCCCCCCCCCTGCGTGTGCGCTCTCCCTCCAGTGTCCCCCTGCGTGTGCGCTCTCCCTCCAGTGTCCCCCTGCGTGTGCGCTCTCCCTCCAGTGTCCCCCTGCGTGTGCGCTCTCCCTCCAGTGTCCCCCTGCGTGTGTCCCCCCCCCCCCTGTGTGTGCGCTTGGTCCCCTTGAGTGTGGGGACCAAGGGGGCCCCATGATCTTCTATTGCCCGGGGGCCCCATGAGTTGTCAGTCCGCCCCTGACCAGAATCCCTGCTGAGTGTGCAAACCTGATCACCACCTACAAGAAATGTCTGACCTCTGTGCTCGCCAATAAGGGTTTCTCCACCAAATACTTAGTCATGTTTTGCTTGGGGATCAAATACTTATATTACTCACTGAACATTTGTACCGTGTTTTTTCTTGATTTTTGGTTGATATTCTGTCTCTATCTTTTAAAATACACCTATGATAAAAATGATAGACTCTTCATTTCTTTGTAAGTGGGCAAACTTACTAAATCTACAGGGGATCAAATAATTATTTTCCCTGCTGTAAAACTACCGTATGTATCGGCGTATAACACGCACCCCAAGTTTAGGAGGGCATTTTAAGGAAAAAAAAGTTTTAGGAGGGAAGTTTAGGGAAAAAGAAACCTTACATTTAAGCGTCATTTGCAGCTTGCCCAGTGTCATTTGCAGCTTGCCCAGTGTCATTTGCAGCTTGCCCAGTGTCTATTTGCAGCCTTGCCCAGTGTCATTTGCAGCTTGCCCAGAGTCATTTGCAGCTTCCCCAGCGTCGTTTGCAGCCTTGCCCAGAGTCATTTGCAGCTTGCCATTGTCATTTGCAGCTTGCCCAGAGTCATTTGCAGCTTGCCATTGTCATTTGCAGCTTCCCAGTGTCATTTGTAGCTTGCCATTGTCATTTGCAGCTTCCCAGTGTCATTTGCAGCTTGCCCAGTGTCTATTTGCAGCCTTGCCCAGTGTCATTTGCAGCTTGCCCAGAGTCATTTGCAGCTTCCCCAGCGTCGTTTGCAGCCTTGCCCAGAGTCATTTGCAGCTTGCCATTGTCATTTGCAGCTTGCCCAGAGTTATTTGCAGCTTCCCAGTGTCATTTGTAGCTTGCCATTGTCATTTGCAGCCATGGGCGTCCGCAGAACTTTTTTCAGGGGGGGGGGCATAATTTTAGGGTCACCCATGCACCGCCCCTTTTCGACAATGTCATTATCACATTATTATGATCAGAGTCTGCAGACGTATTACAGTCCCTAGGATAAGTAATGGGTAATGGCCAACAGGCTCTCTTACCAGACCCAGCGAAACTACAGCAGTGATCACTCCGGCTGGATGATCGTTCACTCTGGGTTCCCCGGGGGCGACACTGGTCAGTAGTGTAGCATGTCTGTACCCTGGTAGTGGCTCAGTCTTTCTCTCTCTGGTGGTGCTGGCCAGTGTGGCTCTCTCTCTGGTGGTGCTGGACAGCATGACTCTCTTTTGTGGCCCTGGCAGGCTCTCTCTCTGGCTTCCGCCCAGCACACTCCTCGTCCTGTAGCACTCTCTCCCTCAGCTTCTTTCCAGGCTGCAGTCTCTCAATCTCTCTCTTGATCGAGCTGTAGCCTCCTCCCTGTGGAAAATGGAGCCGCCAATCTTTTGGGACTACCTGTCCCATGAAGCTTGCCTCTCCTAGTCGCCTTTGATTGGCCCTTAGTTATGGCCAATAGAGAAGGAACGGAGCAGGGCAGGAAGCTGGGTGGGGAACCTGGTGAGAGCCGCCGTCTCTTCTCCCTGACAGAAGAATGGGTGGGTCGAGCGGGGGAAACCTCTGATAGCCCGCAGCTCGCCATTCTTCCGTCACAGCACCGCCAAGTTCTCTGCTGGACTGAGCAGGGAAAACAGCCCAAAGTCACACTACACTTGACAGCACCTTAATGGTGTCACCCCACTGGTGGGTGGCACCCGGGTGCGGCACCTCGACAGAGACACAACTGTGCTGAATTTAAGATCCGATCCCTGATTCCAGGGGGGGAGCACTTGACCCCCCTTGCCCCTACCTGTGGACGCCCATGTTTGCAGCTTGCCCAGCGTCGTTTGCAGCCTTGCCCGCATTCAAATTTCCCCGCCGCTGAAAAAGACCGAGCCGACTGCTCAGCTCCGCTCGCAGTTCCGCCTCCCTGCTGGGCTGGACTGCGAGCCGAGTACACAGTACAGTCGGCTCGGTCTTTTTTGGCGGCGCTCGCTATTTTTTGGCGGCGCTCACATTTTTTGGGTCACAGACAGTGGGGATCGGCGTATAACACGCACTCATGACTTTCCCCCGATTTTAAGGGGGGAAAAGTGCGTGTTATACGCCGATAAATACGGTATGTTACATGGGACACTCAGAAAGTCAATAACAGCTGTGTTAATGCTAGAGACAGACGGACTGTATCATATATGCTATTTTTTTTATTTAAGCCATGGTTCTCTAATAATATCCATATTGGTTTATGCAGTGCTGCTTTAGGATAGCTTTAAACTGTTTACCGCTTGTTTGGTAACGCAGCCTTCTCCTTTCAAGCCATACGTGCTAAAGTCTTTTAATTCTTTTCTTAATCTGCCTTGCAATTTAAACCATGTAGCTCTGAGAAAAGAGGAGGGGGGATCTATTTTCTTGGCATCAGGGTAGCCATTTTCTATACCATTAAAGCCTTCCTTTTTGCACTCGCCGATAATTTTGGACCTGGCTAGACAGCCTGACCTAGCATGGCTGACCCCCATTTAGCGAGTCGTGTCCTAGCATCATCATCCTCCTCCTCCTGTGTGTGGACAGATAGCTGTCTGATCACGTCGACAGGGCTTGTCAGGGATCGCCGTGCGAGAGCGCTCATTCCCCACCCCAAACTTGCAGCCAATTTTTGTTTCTTGCTTTGTGACCCTGCAAAGCTCTGAGTAGCAGCTGCTCTCTCGATCAGTTGACCTGGTAAGATGAGCCTTTCCATGAACTGCAGTGGGCGTCTGCATCGGTCGTTTGCCTTACAGTGAGATGAGATGAGTGTCCCTTAAATAGATAGGAAGGCAGAGCTATAAAAAGGGGGGTTTTGTGTGCCGCTTCTGCTCGTGTGGAATTGGTCATCAGCCTTCGGATCTGTGTCTCAGGGCAACGGACCTTAAAAAACAAAATTCAAAAAGAAACAAAAAAGCGGGGGACGAAAGATTTGCCACGTTCGGTGGAGCAGTACCCAAAAAACCTGATTCTACCTTTTGTGGAGACAATCTATCAGACAGCGCTGGCGCTAAGTTCACCTTCCGCCACCCCCGATCACGGCATCCTCAAGATGAAGTTGTATCCCACCCGGCGGTCGCGGAGCCTGAGGTCGGCGCGGACGGTGCGTTTTCCAAACGAAGTCGTCTTCCTGGATCACATTCGGCAGGGTGACCTGGAGCAAGTTGGGAGGTTTATACGTGCTAGAAAAGTGACACTGGATAAAATCTACCTAACAGGTGAGGGCATCGATAGTCGATAGCTATGGAGCTAACAGAATAAGGACATTTTTTTTTTGGATTCGGTCAAACTGTTCCAGCAGGTAAAGGAAGCCTTGCTGACCATCTTTAAAAATAGCCACAAATGTTGTGCACCATGGCTCCCTGCCTCCAGGGGTTTGCCCACTCTTGGTCATAATTGTAAGCTCCAACAAGCTGGACCCTCTCCACCAATGACATGCGCTTGTAGGTGGCACTTGTTTGTTTGCTGCTCGGGAGTTGATAATGTTTACTTGTTCAGAGGTACAAATACTAATGCAAAACACGTGTTTTATGCCAATTTTTATTTTTTTTTAAAATTGTGATGAGGAACATCTGTAGATGTTGACCCAAAAAGGCTGGTGATACACGTTGCCGAATAAAGCATTTCTGTAGACAACTATTCAAAAATACTAGCAACAATTTTTTATTGGTTGATCACTAATGGGGGGGGGGGGGGGGGATTTTAATGTGTGAATATTCTATACCACCAAAAACTCTTTATATACTTAAGTGATGATAATTGGTCTTGGGACAACCTCAACCTATACAATGTGATAAAGGGATAAAGAAAAGTAGAGTCTTATTTAAATCCGCTCAAAGAAAAATATTTTCTACAAATTGACTAAACATTTTTGAAAATTGTGTTCAATAATTCTAAAAACCTATCAGGTATAATAAAGCCAGACAAATGTAGAAACTTGTGCATTGTCTATATGTTAAGACGTATTTCTATATTGGAAATGTATAGACGTGATAATATGTCATTATATTTATTGACTTAAATTGGAGAAAATTGTGTTCAATAATTATAAAAGCCCAAAAAGGTGGGGTGTAATATAGCCAAAAGGATGTACAACTTAAGCCCTGTCTATATATTGAGAGACTGAGACAATTCTATATGATGTCTCTATAAGACCTATCTGGATATAGATATATATATATATATATATATATATATATATATATATATATATATATATATATATATATGATTTATATCAGTCATTATATTTATTGACTTAAAATTGGAGAAAATTGTGTTCACTAATTCTAAAAGCCCAAAAAAGGGTTGTAATATAGCCAGAAAAATTTACAACTTATGGCCCGTACACACGATCTGAATATCGTACGACAGATGGTACAACCTTTTTCGCTTAATAGTCGCAATAATAATAATTCAATAATTATAAAAGCCCAAAAAGGAGGGGTGTAATATAGCCAAAAGGATGTACAACTTAAGCCCTGTCTATATATTGAGAGACTGAGACAATTCTATATGATGTCTCTATAAGACCTATCTGGATATATATATATATATATATATATATATGATTTATTTCAGTCATTATATTTATTGACTTAAAATTGGAGAAAATTGTGTTCAATAATTCTAAAAGCCCAAAAAAGTGGTGTAATATAGCCAAAAAAATGTACAACTTATGGCCCGTACACACGATCCGAATATCGTACGACAGATGGTACAACCTTTTTCGCTTAATAGTCGCAAGTAGAAATTGAATAGGTAAATAAAGTCCCGAAAATTCTCGTACGACTGAAAAAAAAATCAGAAGTGATGTCATGTGTTGTAATGTATTTGTATTGTATTTTCGTACGACAACTATACTGACTAAACTAAAATCGTACGATCTGGAATCGTACGAGGAAAATTTTTGTGCATGTCCGATCGAATAATATCAGATGAACTGTCGTGATCGGCTGTCAAAAGTAGTGTACACACGATCTGAAAATAGTACGATTCTTCCTCGGACTTCAGTTTTCGTATGATATTCGGATCGTGTGTACGGGCCATTAGGCATTGTCTATATGTTGAGAGGTTGAGGTATTTCTATGGGGTTGATTTCCTAAAACTGGAGTGCGCAAAATCTGGCGCTGCTGTGCATAGGAACCAATCAGCTTCCAGGTTTTATTGTCAAAGCTTAATTGAACAAGCTGAATTTAGAAGCTGATTGGCTACCATATACAGCTGCACCAGATTGTGCACCCTCCAGTTTTAGTAAATCAACCCCTATACAGTATGTCTTGTATAAGACATACCTGGAGAGATATAGACATGATAACCCTTCATAATATTTATTGATCAAAAATTGTTGGAAATGTTATTTAATAATACTAAAAGCCTAATAGGCTTTATATATATATATATATATATATATATATATTATATATATATATATATATATACACATATATTGTCTATATGTTGACAGATCAACATATTTGATATTTTTTCTATATGTCTACATAAGACATATCTGGAGAGATATAGATATGATTATATCAGTCATTATATTTTTTGACTAAAAATTGGAGAAAATTGCATTTAATAATTCTAAAAGTCCAAATAAGGCGTAATATAACCAGAAGAATGTACAACTTTGCCATTGTCTAATGTCTATATATATTGTCTATATATTGAGAGATTGAGGTATTTCTATATGTCTTGTATAAGACATATCTGGAGAGATATAGACATGATAATCAGTCTTTATATTTATGGGCTAAAAATAGTAGAAAAAAAATGTGTTTAATAATTCTAAAAGCATATATGGGGCATAATACAACCAGTCTAATATACAAACGTTGGCACTGTCTATATATATATATATTGTTTATATGTTGAGAGATTGACGTATTTTATGTTTTTCTATATGCCTGTATAAGACAAATCTGGAGAGTTATAGATTTGATAATATCAGTCAATATATGCATTGACTAAAAATTGGAGGAAATTGTATTTAATAATTCTATGAGCCCAAATCAAGGTGTAATATAACCAGAAGAATGTATGACTTGGGCATTGTCTTTATATTATTTTCTATATAATGAGATATTGCGGTATTTCTGTATGTCTGTATACAACATATCTGGAGAGATATAGACATGATAATATATGCTAGCATTATATTTATTGACTAAAAATTTTAGAAAATTGTATTCAATAATTCTAAAAGCCTACATTGGATGTAATAGAACCTAATGTACAAACTTGGGCATTGTCTACTATATATATATATATATATATATATATATATATATATATATATATATATATATATATATATATATATATATATATATTGTCTGAATGTTGAGAGATTGACATATTTGATGTTTTTGTATATGTCTGCATAAGATATATCTGGAGAAATATAGATATGATTATATCAGTTTTTATATTTATTGACTAACAATTTCAGATAATTGTATTTAATAATCCTATAAGCCCCAAATATGGTGTAATATAACCAGAAGAATGTACAACTTGGGCATTGTCTATATATTGTATATTGTTTATATATTGAGATATTGAGGTATTTCTATATGTCTGTATAAGACATATCTGGAAAAATATAGACATGATAAGATCAGTTTTACATATCTGAGATTATTCTTTACTTGATGAGTACAGTTTATATTCCAAGGCTCAATATGCCCAATTTTGTCTATTAATCTGGTTTTGTTACACCCTATATAAGCTTTTATTCACTAACATTTTCTACAATTCTTTATTCAATTTGTGGAGTATATTTTTCTTTGGTCTATGGGGACAAAATACACCTGTACTTCTTTTTATTCCTTATTCACGTCTATTCAAAAATATTAAAGTTGACTTTGTTGACCACTAACTCTATGGAGAGGTGCTGAATGCACGGTCAACTGAGCATTCAAAAACAGTGGCTTGGTTGCCTAAAGATAAAAATAGAAATAAGCAGGGCTTTTTTTCCTCAGAGAATGGGTGCAGGAACTCCCCTCTCCCAAGTCACCCCCTTGTCTCCGCCCCCTACCCACCTCCAAGTCACCCCCTTGTTTCTACCCCCTACCCACCTCCAAGCACCGTCCCTTGTTTCCACCCCCTACCCACCGCCAAGCACCTTCCTTGTTTTTACCCCCTACCCACCTCCAAGTACCGTCCCTTGTTTTCCACCACCTACCCACCTCCAAGTACCGTCCCTTGTTTCCACCCCCTACCCACCGCCAAGCACTGTCCCTTGTTTTCACCCCCTACCCACCTCCAAGCACCATCCCTTGTTTCCATCCCCTACCCACCTCCAAGCACCATCCCTTGTTTCCACCCCTACCCACCTCCAAGCACCATCCCTTGTTTCCACCCCTACCCACCTCCAAGCACCGTCCTTTGTTTCCACCCCCTACCCACTGCCAAGCACTGTCCCCTGTTTCGACCCCCTACCACTGCCAAGCACCGTCCCTTGTTTCCACCCCCTACCCACCTCCAAGCACCATCCCTTGTTTCCACCCCCTACCCACCTCCCAGCACCATCCCTTGTTTCCACCCACCTCCAAGCACCGTCCTATGTTTCCACCCCCTACCCACCTCCAAGCACCGTCCCTTGTTTCCACCCCCTACCCGCCTCCAAGCACCGTCCTTTGTTTCCACTCCCTACCCAACTCCAAGCACCATCCCTTGTTTCCACCCCCTCCAAGCACCGTCCCTTGTTTACACCCCCTACCCACCACCAAGCACCGTCCCTTGTTTACACCCCCTACCCACCTCCAAGCACCATCCCTTGTTTCCACCCCCTGCCCACCTCCAAGCACCGTCCCTTGTTTCCACCCCCTGCCCACCACCAAGCACTGTCCCTGGTTTCCACCCCCTGGTGCTGGAGGTGCTGAAACTACATTCCCCCCTGAAAAAAAAAAAAAGTCATGGACATAAGGTTTAGGAAATTTGACTGTTGTACGATCGTTCAGCAATAATGATTCTGGATAGGGATAGGCAAAATTAGGATGGTTGGTGTTTTTTTTCTTTTCTTTAATGTGGTATTAAACTGAAAACCAAAAATGTAATATTTTGCAGCTTACTGGCCATACATTTTTTTTGTACAATTTTCATTTATATTTACCAAAACCATATAATATGAGGCCAAACTTAAACACTTCAAATTTGTATGCAATCAGTCAGGCCCTTGCACTACATAGTTGAATGTAAATCTGAAGGAAATTGAATAAGAAAATTGTATAACGTATGGCCAGCTTTAGATGTGGTGGCTGCATTAGATTTCTTTTTTTTAAAGCTTTTTTTCCCCCCTCCGTTTTCACCTGGTGATCTGGCCAGTAACAAACCTCCTACATTAAAGAGCCCCCAATCAGGATGAAGGAGCACAGGGGACACCTTTGGACAGCAGCATTGCCAGTCTGGGGAGAAGGTAGTGTTAGATGTACTAGCATATTTAAATACACTTACAAACCAAAGCCAAACTGCAGCTCACACTTTTTAATAGCTATCCAAAAGTCCTTTTGGAGACCTGTGCTGAGAAAAGACAAGAGTTGCCTTTGCAGACCAATTTTTGGAAATACAGACTGCCTGGCTGTGTCTGGTTTGAACAAACTTGCGACAGATGACCTGCATACCTGCTCAGGAGCATTGACTGAAAGTAATGAAGTCAGAGGATTAGGATGATTGGTACCGATTACTCACTGTGTTCATTCAGAAAAGGAAGGGGCCAGTAAATGACTTATTTACCAGCCCCTTCCCCCCGATCCCCCTGCAGTGCAGCTGGAGGGAGGAAGATGAGGAGATGCTGGCAGTGCCGCAGGGGGAGGAACAAGAGGATCAGTGTCTGCAATAAGGCAGCACAGCCCGTCCTCTTGCTCATCAGGTGTCCGAGACCCTCTTTTGAACTGATAGGACCTGGGCCCGATACAGGAGGGCCGGCTGTACTGCCTTATCAGTGGCCCTGGCGGGCGGGGTTATTAGGGTGTGCCCAGGCACACTTGGCACAGCCCCTGCGCACGCCTATGAGTGACATCATCACTGTGCTGGGAGGGGCTCAGCAGGCTCCACCTACTACAGGCTGTCTGCAGAAAGCTTCTGGAGGGGGGCAAAAACCAGACCAGTCACTCTGCACAGGGAGAGAGTACAGCAGTGAGCGGTCTTTATTACAGGAAGCCAAAGTTTCATACTGGATTACTGCACAGATCTGGAAGAAATACACAAAACATACCAAGATTCAAGAAGAATACTCATGCTAGAGGCCGGTTTTACAAATCCTCATCCTTTACAGCCTACGGCTGCCTACCTGACCTTTGACAGTAGGGGGGGGGGGGTACAGCCAGTCCTCCGGTACTAAGTCCGGGCATCATAAAGTGAGCAGGACTGGTGCCTGGTTTTTGGGTACAGGAGGACTGCCTATATCTGCGCCTTGTCTCTTGTATTTAGACAATATTTGCTGATCACAGAGTCCTGTTCCAATAGGTCATACTTTATTGGCTATAAATTCTCTACAAGGAAAAAGCAGAAATAGGGAAATCCTGAAATATCCAACAAGAAAGTGGAAACGGAGTAGGGAAAGGAAGTATTAATTACAATCTCTATATTGTGTCTCCCAGGCATGGGTGCTTTGCATGAAGCTGTCCTCTCTGGGAATCTGGATTGCGTCAAGTTGTTGGTGAAATACGGAGCGGACATCGAGCAGAGAGATGAAAACAACTGGACCCCTCTGCACATGGCGTGTAGTGACGCACATCCGCACATCGCCAGGTGAGCTCTGTGATGGGATGAAATCGAACTTCTTACTGTATGCATTGTAAAAAGTATCGCGGAGTGTAGAAAGATGAATCGATAAAGTGGCTAGATATAAATGATTCTTTTTTAGTAATAGGCAGTAACCAACATGTTATGGGAGTTTCCAAATCCTCCTTCTTTAGGGCTTCAGATATGATTCTACTTAGAGGCAAGAAACATGAAGGACTGGTGTCACATACTTTTCATGGTCAGGGGTCAGGCTCGGAGACCAGTAGCTATAGCAGTTGAAAGGCTCCCACCAACCAGCACAGAAGCAGGTCACCCTGGAAGATGACGCGGGCTCATCTGAGGTTGGGAGTCCAAGTACTAACTGGTATTCACCAGAGCTACTGAGGGTGGAGATGGGTTTTGCTGTGTGTTAGTATATGGTTGCGGTCCTCAGGATTTCCCCACCAGGAAGTGAGCAAGCCAGGGTCCAGTAGCAGATATAGCAGGTTGGGATCAAGCAGAACCATAGTCAGTAAACAAGCCAAAGGTTGGTAACAAGTGGTTGCAGGTTGGGATCAAGCATAGTTGAGGAACAAGCCAAAGGTTGCTAAAGAATGGTTGCAGGTTGGGGACAAGTAGAAGCACAGTCAAGGAACAAGCCAAAGGTAATAACAAATGGTTGCTGGTTGAGGAACAAGCCAAAGGTCAATAACAAATGGTTTCAGGTTGAGATCAAGCAGAAGTGTACTTGAGGAAACAAGCCAAAGGTCAGTACCAAATGGTTTCAGGTTGAGATCAAGCAGAAGCATATTTGAGGAACAAGCCAAAGGTTAATAACAAATGGTTTCAGGTTGAGATCAAGCAGAAGTGTACTTGAGGAAACAAGCCAAAGGTCAGTACCAAATGGTTTCAGGTTGAGATCAAGCAGAAGCATATTTGAGGAACAAGCTAAAGGTTAATAACAAATGGTTGAAGGTTGGGATCAAGAGGAAGCAAAGTCAAGGAACAAGGCAAAGGTCAATAACAAATGGTTGCAGGTTGGGATCAAGCAGAAGTGTAGTAGAGGAACAAGCCAAAGGTCAATAACAAATTGTTGCAGGTTGGGATCAAGAGGAAGCGTAGTCAAGGAAAAGTGAAAGGTCGATAGAAAATGGTTTCAGGTTGGGATCAAGGTCGAGGAATAAGCCAAAGGTCGGTATTGATTGGTAGTAAAGATAAGGACAGCTGCAGGTATGCAAAGGAGCGATAGATCAGCTGGAGAGAGCACAATAATCTGACCAACAGGAACAGAGACATGGCTTAAATCAGGAAGTTAATGGGAGGAGCAAAGAGTTCAAGGTTCACTGGAAACAAGAGAAAAGGCAAAATTGTCCAATAGGTCAGACAGAGCGCTGTCTAGAATCTCAGGTGGCACAGCGAGAAGAACCACAGCCAGGCACCACAGATGTCACTGATTCAATTCTGGATCCTGACATTACCTGATGCAGAGCAGTTTCCACTCAAGCCCCCCTGGAAGTTGAGACAGAATCTGCAAGACAGGTGGAAAGTCACAAGTGCCAGGGTGTTGACACTGTGGACTGGAACTTGTACTTGGTAGTACACTGAGGATGTGCTTAGTTCAGTTAAAGTCAGATCCCAAGCCTTGTCTGGTAACAGCTAAGTGGGAATGCACCAAGTTGTAGGCAGGATCAGAGTCAGGGACAGTCAAAGGTTGGCAACAAACGGGCAGTGAGGTATGAATTCACTAGACAGGACGAAGTTGGTAATTCAGGTAGAGGTCAGTAGCAGAGATATACAGCGAACGAAGCTGACAAGGGTAATTCGAAAGTGAGGTCAGGTGAAAGCTGGGTCAATCGCAGAATCGCAATGAGTATCAGTATCAAAAACACTTGTCAGGATGTCAACAGCAGAGATGACCAGATCTGTGTGGCTACGCTTAGAAACTGAGATTAGACTATATATAGTAGATTTATTATTAGCAAAACAAAATGCATCCACACATCAGCAAAGGGAAGCAAGCAAATGTGAAGATACAAGTGAACAACAACCATATAACCAAAAGGCCTAAGTAACAACATAGGTGTTTGCAGCCTATTGCATTAGGGTGTGCACCCCAAAGCTCAAACACGTGTGTGTGTGTCTATATATATATATCGATATATCTATATATATGGCCCACTGATCTCCCTGCTGGCATAGTGAAAGAGGAGTACTGTGCACTAGGTGACTAGGGTGTGCCCAGGCACATCTGGAACACCCTGTGCGCATGCCTATGAGTAACAGGAATGGGATGGGGTGACTTCTGATGTGATGAAATGACCTCTGATGTGATGGGGGGCCTTTGATGTGATGAAAGGACCTCTGATGTGATGGGGGGCCTTTGATGTGATGGGAGGACCTCTGATGTGATGGGGGGACCTCTAATATGATGGGGAGACCACTGATGTGATGAGGAAGTCTTTTCATGTGAAGGAGGGCTCTGATGTGATGGGGGCAGGGCCATCTTAGTGATGGGGGCAGGGCCATCTTAATGCAAGGGCACTCCTGGGCACTGCCCAGGGGCCCCAGGTACATGGGGGCTCCACAATAATCTTGCATTACACCATACTTGCCAACTGTCCCGGATTTACTGGGACAGTCATGCTTTTTACTAAACTGTCTCGATATGGTCGTGTCCTGCGAATCATCCCAGAACATATACTTTGCCCTCCTGAGCCCAGTATTGTGCCCTCCTACCCCCCCCCCCCCCCCCTGTACTGTGCCCTTTGTGTTGACTAGTCTTTGATTTATGGAATATTTTCCTTTTGTAAAATCGATTTTATTGAAAGTACTAATGAATATATGTTAAATTATATCAACTATTTATACTTTATTTCTTGAAATTAGGTGCGTAAATTGGGACAAGCTGGTAGGGGCCCCAGTGCATTACTTTGCCCAGGGGCCCATGATGCTATTAAGATGGCCCTGGATGGGGGGTCTTTGGTGTGACAGGGGACCTCTGCTATTATGGGGGGACCTCTGATATGATAGGGTGAAACCTCTGATGTAATGGGAGATGATGGGAGAAACCTCTGATGTGATGGGAAATCCTCTGATGTGATGGGGGGACCTCTGATGTGATGGGAGAACCTTTGGTGTGAAGAGGGACCTCTGATGTGATGAGGGACCTCTGATGTGATGAGGGACCTCTGATGTGATGGGGGACCTCTGATGTGATGGGAGGACCTCTGATGTGATGGGAGGACCTCTGATGTGATGGGAAACCGCTGATGTGATAGGGGAACCTCTGATGTGATGGGAGATCCTCTGATGTGATGGGGGGACCTCTGATGTGATGGGAGGACCTCTGATGTGATGGGAGGACCTCTGATGTGATGGGGGGACCTCTGATATGATGGGAGAACCTTTGATGTGATGGGGGACCTCTGATGTGATGGGGGAACCTCTGATGTGATGGGAGGACCTCTGATGTGATGGGAGGACCTCTGATGTGATGGGAGATTCTCTGATGTGATGGGGAGACCTCTGATATGATGGGAGAACCTTTGATGTTATGGGGGACCTCTCAAGTGATGGAGGACCACTGATGTGATGGAGAACCGCTGATGTGATGGGAGATCCACTGATTTGATGGTAGATCCCTGATTCGATGGGAGATCCCTGATTCGATGGATGAACCTCTAATAAGAAGGGGAGACTTCTGATGTGATGAAAGTGCCTCCGAGGTGATGGGAGGAACCCCTGATGTGATGGGGGGAACCTCTGATGCAATGGGAGGAACCTTTGATGTGATAGAAGGACCCCTGATGTAATGAGGGGCTCTGATGTGATGGGGTGAACTTAATTTAATCAAGGCTGTTGTGTTTATTGTCCCAGGCTCAGGTTTCCCAATGATAAGTAACATTTATATTTTTTTAATTTTTAGACTGGGGTGCCTTGAGATTTTGCTTAATTTTATAGTGTGCTGCGACTGAAAAACGATTGGGAAGCGCTGCACTAACAGATACTAATTCAGATCCTTTTTATGTGCCTCGTTATCTAATTATGAGCCACCTTTTAGCTAATATAATCCTATAAAGCACTTTTGGTATTAGCTATAATCTTTGTCTGTCCCTACATTTGGTCCATGTATTGTTTGCGACAGTACAGTCCTGTTGTCTCCTTATTTTTATACTCCTAATAGACCTCATCCTTTTGTAGAAATTTGAATGTCCTGTTGTACTTAGGCCCCTTTCACACTGGGGCGGGAGCGGGGCGACGGTAAAGCAGCGCTATATTTAGCGCTGCTTTACCGTAGTTTTAGCCGCGGTATTCGGCCGTTAGCGGTGCGGTTTTAACCCCCGCTAGCGCCCAAAAAGGGGTTAAAAACCCGTTATTGCTGCGGTATTACCGCGGTGTCTTATTGAAATCAATGGGTAGGAGCGGTATAGGAGCGGTGAATACACCGCTCCTAGACCGCTCCAAAGATGCTGCTAGCAGGACTTTTTTGACCACCCTGTTAGCGCACCGCTCCAGTGTAAAAGCCGGAGTGAATGGGGCCGGATTTTTTAAGGGGCGCTGTACAGGCGCTATTTTTAGAGCTGTACCGCCTGAAAAACGCCCCAGTGTGAAAGGGGCCTTAGGGAAAGACTCCTGTGAATGCAATTGCATGAGAAATATTTCACACCGCCATCAAATATCAGCAAATTTAATATTTCTGGTTTAATTACAAGTATAGTTGGTGTTTTCTTTAGAAATAGATCACCCATTAGCCAATAACAGATAAGAAGGACAGCAAAGTATCAAGTTTTTGTCTGGTAAACGACATTCAGTCTTGATTAGCCCCCCGTTCACACCGGTGCGACTTGTCATGCGATTTGACAGGTCCTAATCGCATGACAAGTCTCACCCTATTGTCGGCAACGGAACTGTTCAAATCAGTGCGACTCCGACTTTGTGATGCTGCACCGAATTGAAAAAAGATTCCTCCACTATTTTTGCAATTTCAGTCGCATAATATATATATATATATATATATATATATATATACACACATGATCCCGCACTTCTGGGTAGGGGGCTCGATTGCGCACCGCCGTCGGCTTGTTTCCGCTGTAATTACACACAGCGGAAGCCGATTGCCGATTAGCGGGTGCCGGGTACTCAATGTCCGCTGGTGTTCTGTCAAAATATGTCCGCCTATCGAATAGTGTCTGGGCCGTACTGCACAGGTGCATCCCTTGCGCAGTACGGAGGACAAGGAGATTCGGAAAATCTCCGAAGACGAACGGCGCCTGCGCTGTGTGTCCAGGTGCAAGCCTCACCATCCAAGTGGACATAGGGCTGCACAAAGTTAGAGGGCCGCTCGCCACGCTTCAGGCACGGCCTCGCTGTGCTCGGCTTTTTTTTATTCTAAATCTATGTCCACTTGGATGGTGGGGCTTGAACCTGGACTCATGGCGCAGGCGCCATTCATCTTCGGATATTTTCGGAATCTGCTTGTCATGCGTACTGCAGTAAACAGCGCACAGTATCCGACAGGACACCGGCACTAGCCAGTCGTAAGGCAGAGACACAGCACTGCGATATGCCTATGTAAATAAGGTCGCCATTCTGACAAGGGGGGGGGGGGGTGGCTTTGTGTCTCTGCAAAGCAAGGAATAAATTACATCTCTTCCCCTAGTAAAAGTACCTCCCACAGTTCACAGTTCACATAAACACTGGTTAGGCACCCAGTTAACCCTTTAATCACCCTTGATGTTAACCCCTTCCCCCAGCCAGTGTCATTAGTACAGTGACAGTGCATATTTTTAGCACTGATCACTGTATTAGTGTCACTGGTCCCCAAAAAGTATCAGTTAGTGTCCGACGATCCATCTCAATATCGCAGTCCCGCTATAAGTCGCTGATCGCCACCATTACTAGTAAAAATACAAAAATATTTCAAACATTTTAGATGCTATAACTTTTGTGCAAACCAATCAATTATTATTATTATTATACAGGATTTATATAGCGCCAATAGTTTACGTAGTGCTTTACCACTTGGGGGTAGATAGTACAAATACAACTTTAATACATCTTTAATAATCACATAATAATAATAATAATAATAATAATCACATAATAATCACATAATAATCACATAATAATCACATAAAGATAATAATAATAATAATAATTTAATAACTTTAATAATCAGAGGGCCCTGCTCCTTAGAGCTTACAATCTAAGAGGGAAGGTCAAGAGATACAAGAGGTAATACATGCTTATATGATTTTTTTTTCTCCAAAAAAAAAAAAATATATATAGCAGAATACATATCAACCTAAATGGATGAAGAAATTGGATTTTTTAAAATTTTTATATTTTTGTATGTTTTTTTTTTAATTTTTATATGTTTTGTAGCAAAAAAATGTTTTTTCAAAATTTTTGGTCTTTTTTTGTTTAGACCCCTTTCACACTGGGGCATTTTTCAGGCACTTTAGCGTTAAAAAAAAGCGCCTGTAAAACGCTTGAAAGAAGCCTCATCTGCAATCCCAATGTGAAAACCCAAGTGCTTTAAGAGCCCTTTCACACTGCCAGCGCCCGAAAAACGCTCGTAAAGCGCCGCTTAAACTAGCAGCACTTTACCAGCGTTTTTCGAGCGCTAGTGAGGCGCTTTTAACCCCTGCTAGTGGCCAAATAAAGGGTTAAAAGTGCCCACAAAGCGCTGATGCCAAAAGCGATTTGCAGGCGCTTTTCAGGCGTTTTGCAGGCGCCTCCCATTGATGTCAATGGGAAGGGGCGCTTTAGGAGCGCTGTATTCACCGATCCAAAAGCGCTGCAAAGAAGCTGCTTGCAGGACTTTTTCTGACGCCCTGCCAGCACAGCGCCTCAGTGTGAAAGCACTCGGGCTTTCACATTGGGATTGCAGTTGCGGCTTCTTTCAGGCGCTTTACAGGCGCTTTTTTTAACGCTAAAGCGCCTGAAAAACGCCATAGTGTGAAAGGGGTCTCAGTTTGAAAGCACTCGGGCTTTCATATTGGGATTGCAGTTGCGGCCTCTTTCAGGCGCTATACAGGCGCTTTTTTTAACGCTAAAGCGCCTGAAAAACGCCCCAGTGTGAAAGGTGTCTTATGCCCCGTACACACGGTCGGATTTTCCGACGGAAAATGTCCTATCGGACAATGTTGACGGAAATTCCGACCCTGTGTAGGCTCCATCGGACTTTTTCCGTCGGAATTTCCGACGGACAAAGTTTTATCTCCTGCTCTCAAATTTTCCGACAACAAAGTCCTATCGGACTTTTTCCGATCGTGTGCAGCGAATTCCGACGGACAAAGTGCCACGCATGCTCAGATCACATTACAAGACCAAAGCTATTGGCTACTAGCCTCTACGTAGTTCCGTCGTACGCAACAAACGTCACCACGTTCAGAATGATCGGATTTTCCGACAACTTTGTCCGACCGTGTGTATGCAACACCAGTGTCGGACAAAATCCGTCGGAAAAAATACGATGGATTTTGTGGTCGGATTTTCCGACTGTGTGTACAGGGCATAATAGTGCAAAAAAAAAAAAAAAGAGGTGATTAAATACCAACAAAAGAAAAGCTCTATTTGTGGGGGGGAAAAAAGGACATAAATTTATTTATTTGAGTACAGTGTTGCATGACCGCGCAATTGTCAGTTAAAGTAATAAATGGTCTGTTCATGAAGGGGGGGGGGGTAAATCTTACAGAGGGCAAGTGGTTAAGGGTCTGCCTCTGACAGCAGCCATGTGTTCTTCAATCTGTAACAACCCCTGAAGGAGACTGGCCTGTCACGTCTTGACATAAGATCACTGTCACATTTTTTCCAAGTAATCGCCCAAGAACAACAGCAGGTCAACCTTTTTAGATGAGGCCAGAGGAACCTTGTGAACGGCCAGATGACAGATGTCTTCATGTGGGGCCAAATTAAAAAACAAAGAATAATTCCCAAGAAGACAGATAAAAATTAATTTTAGGTCATTTCTTCAAAAGTGTATAATTATTTTCAATTTTTCAATTATTTTAATATCTTGAAATCTTTAAAAGTCAAGTAGCACAAACCAACCAAAAGTTGAATTTAGGTTTCTGGCAGAAGTATAAGTGGCAGCTGATGAGTCAGAGATAGGGACTACTTACGGGGATTACAGGGGCTTAGGAGTTGCTACGGGCGGAGCGACATACTGATGTTGAGCTCGGTTACCGGAAATGTGGGTTGCTTTCTCTACGCCGGCCAGCAAGGCTGTTTTAGCGTTTTACAGTGCCTCCGGAAAGTGGGCGCTTTTAACCCTTTATTTGGCCACTAGCAGGGGTTAAAAGCGCCCCACTAGCGCTCGAAAAACGCTGGTAAAGCACCGCTAGTTTAATCGGCGCTAGACATGTGCACAATAGAAAAATTTGTTAAGTGTCGTTTAGTTTCTGTTTGTTTCCGTCTATTCGTAACGATTCGTAAATTCGTAAGTCGTCGGTGTTCGTATTCGGACTCGTTCGTATTTTCGTAGAGTTATTTTTTCGTTGATTCGTTTTTCCGTTAGTCTAATTTTCGTTTATTCAAAATTCTTTTTTTCGTATTTTCGTTATATTTTGTATTCGGACGCATTCGTATTTAGTTACATTCGTACTTTCGTAACATTTTTTTATTTGTACTTTCGTAACATTGTTTTCGTAGATTCGTAATCGGAGCATAATTCATAATTTTATGTAATGTGTATGCTATTATTACATTGTAAGAGACACGGAAAATTACGAATCAAAAAAAAAAAAAAAGTTACGAATGTACGAATTTTTTTGTTCATTTTGATTTTCGTTGTTCCTGTTTTCGTTTTTCGGATTTTCATTCTTTCGTAGTTTTGTTGTTTCTAATTTAATTATTTCGTATTTTCGTTGTTTTTCATATTCGTTCGATTCGATAATTCGTTATTCGTTAAAATTTTTACTAAATCATTCGTTCATTCGTACGATAACAAATGAACGAATATAACGAATTTGAACGGAAAACGAATCGTAACTAAACAAATTGCACATGTCTAATCGGCGCTTTACGAGCGTTTTTCGGGCGCTGGCAGTGTGAAAGGGATCTTAAAGCAGGCTTCTTTCAAGCGCTTTACAGGCGCTTTTTTTAAAGCTAAAGCGCCTGAAAACCGCCTGAATAACGCCCCAGTTTGAAAGGGGTCTTACACATTTTGTTATGTTACAGTCTTATTCCAAAATGGATTAAATTTATTATTTTCCTCAAAATTCTACAAACGATACCCCATAATGAAAACGCGAAAGACTGTTTGTTTGAAATCTTAGCAAATTTATTAAAAAAAAAAAACGAAAAAAAAAAAAAACATATTTATTACATAGTAGGTGAGGTTAAAAAAAACAAAAAACATCAAGTCCATCAACTCCAACCTTTGGACACATAATGCACCGTACACTCGGTCGGACTTTCCGACGGAAAATGTGCGATCGGAGTTGTTGTTGGAAATTCTGACCGTGTGTAGGCTCCATCTGACAGTTTCCATCGGAATTTCCGTTGCACAAAATTTGAGATCTGGTTCTCAAATTTTCCGACAACTAAAGCCGTTCGTGCAAATTCGGATCGTGTGTACACAATTTCCGACACACAAAGTGCCACGTATGCTCAGATTCAAGAAGAAGAGCAGCACTGGCTAATTAACTTTTTCTCGGCTCGTCGTACGTGCTGTACGTCACCATGTTCTCGACGTTCGGAATTTCCGACCAACTTTGTGTGGTGTATGCAAGACAAGTTTGAGCCAACATCCGTCGGAAAAAACACATGGGATTTTGTTGTCGGTATGTCCGATCGCGTGTACAGGGCATTCGTTTTACAGCCTTTGCTCAATACTTTGTTGAAGCACCTTTGGCACCAATTAAAGCTTCAAGTCTTTTTGAGTATGATGTTACAAGCTTGGCACACCTATTTTTGGGCAGTTTCTTCCATTCTTCTTTGCAGGACCTCTCAAGCTCCATCAGGTTGGATGGGGAGCGTCGGTGCACAGCCATTTTCAGATCTCTCCAGAGATGTTGAATCGGGTTCAAGTCTGGGCTCTGGCTGGGCCACTCAAGGACATTCATAGAGTTGTTCTGTAGCCACTTCTTTGTTATTTTGGCTGTGTGCTTAGGGTCGTTGTCCTGTTGGAAGATGAACCTTCGCCCCAGTCTGAGGTCCAGAGCGCTCTGGAACAGGTTTTCATCAAGGATGTCTCTGTACATTGCTGCATTCATCTTTCCCACGATCCTGACTAGTCTCCCAGTTCCTGCCGCTGAAAAACATCCCCACAGCATGATGCCACCACCACCATGCTTCACTGTAGGGATGGTATTGGCCAGGTGCCTGGTTTCCTCCAGACATGAAGCTTAATATTCAGGCCAAAAATAATTCAATCTTTCGTTCATCAGACCAGAGAATTTTGTTTCTAATGGTCTGAGAGTCCATCAGGTGCCTTTTGGCAAAAGCCAGATGGGCTGTCATGTGCCTTTTACTGAGGAGTGACTTTCGTCTGGCCTCTCTACCATACAGCAATTAATAAAAAGGTAAAAGCTGTCACTAGAGCTGCACCCAATTAAAGAGATAACTATGGAGGAAAACAGTGAAAGACAATTGCTCTACCTAGTTATGGGCAGTGTTTGGTCATCTTGCTTTAAAAAAATAATTAGTTAAGTTACAAATTACTTCTCCCAAAAGGTAATTGTGTTAGAAACTCAGTTACTACTAATTAGTTACTCAGCAAGTAACTGTGACTTTTTTTTTAAAATATTCTATACGTGTAACTAAGGGGCGGGTCTAGTATTACTGTAAGCAAGGGGCGCATTTATTATTATTGTTATTTATGGTCTAGAGCCCTACGGACGACATGAGTAAAGATGACATATAGGAACAACACAAAACTCACCAACATGAAATAGACCTGAAAGTGTGCCTTGGTCTACCGTATGGTACACCAAAATAAGGGGGCATACCCTAGATAAAGAATGATAAGAAGTAGTTATGGAATAATGTGGAATGAGTATTCAGTCTGGGGTAAGAATACTTGGAAGAGGCTTTTAAAAGGGGAGGGTGGGTGGGTATCACGCACAGGAAACCGACAAAGACCGGCGGCCTTTGGGCTGCTTAAATACCCTCCGGGCTCCTCCCATAACTTCAGGCCGGTACCCGGCCTTCCAATTTATGGTCTAGAGCCCTACGGACGACATGAGTAAAGATGACATATAGGAACAACACAAAACTCACCAACATGAAATAGACCTGAAAGTGTGCCTTGGTCTACCGTATGGTACACCAAAATAAGGGGGCAAAACCTTCAGGTAGGGGATAATTATTTATTAAAGGTAATGTCACTGAGTAAGACGAGCAAAGGCCTGAGCCATCTCTAACTGTGGGTTAGAGAGAAGCAGGCCGATTTCCACCGACCCAGTTCCTTGATCACATGGTCCGGAACCCCTGTCTTGAGGCCGTCGTGGCCGCCCCAATCCGGAATGAATGCCCGGAGTACTGGCTGGGGTCCAACTGAAGATTGCCGAGAAGGACCCGGACATGTTCCACGAACTGCGACGAGTTGAGGGGTTATACCGGAAAGGGTAGAAGCGGACTGGACCCTGGGCGGTCGGATAGCAGTGCCGTCAAGCGGTTTAACACGGCAACTGGGCACCAGTTGTGAGTCCTGTACAGGTGAACATCTACTCCGGAACCTCGCTGCTGAGTTTTGGATGTCGCCAAGTGAAGGACGTAGTGATCCTGGTGGCGGCAGAGACTACTTCTATGCAAGACTGGACCGGCTGGGTGGCTGCGAGTGAACTCGCTGGGCCGTAGAAACCCGTAAAACGCCATGTGTATTGCAGCCTGCAGGACGGTGCTGAGGAGGAGACCGAAAGGGGACCTATCCAGGATGTCAGACATTCCCTTGAAGATCTCCCCCGTGATAGGCAGCCGCTTCGGGCTGACTGGCGGCTGGTGTTTCTGCACTCCACGTAGTAGAGCCCTCACTGCGTGGCAGGAGAACACCGAAGGCCTCGCGGGGTCTTGAAGTGACAAGTAGTGCGGCACCCCGGCCACGTACTGGCGTATCGTGCTGTGTGACAGTGCTAGGTGAGAATGACAATAAGCGCTGAGTTAAACTTCCCTGGAATGAATGAGCAGTAAACATTGAACTGACGCTGTAGGGATAGCTGGACCAGTCTGCGGAGAAAGGACATGACGGGCCTGGATTTAGGCCTGCCCTTGCTGATGATCTTGGCTGTGGCTTGATTGTCTGTCGTGAAAGCCACAGTCTGTCCAGACCAATGGTGACCCCATAGGTGAGCGGCTGCTACGATGGGGAAGAGCTCAAAGAGGGCTGACGTGGTAGTGAAGCCTGGTGTGGCTAGTGCTTGAGGAGGCCAAGGGGCGGTGAACCACAAATGGGCAAAAATGGCGGCGCATCCTGTGGATGCCGCCGCATCGGTCACCACCTGAGGTGACTGCGTGGACACGACTGGAATGAACAGGGACACACCGTTCCAATTACTAAGAAAGTGTTCCCACATGGCCAGATCTGCCCTGGCTGCCCAAGGGCTACTCTTAGACCCGAAGGTCAATTAGGTCGCGAAATAATATCGCTCCCTCCACTTAATGAGGGGACGAGCGAGTTGAGACTGGGAGCGACGGAAGAATGAGGCGCTGACAAATCATACACCAGACGTTTTTATTTGAAAATATTCCCTGTACAAGCCCGATAGGGCTAACCCTCCAGATGTTAAAGGGAGACTGACTGAACGGGCCTATCATGAAGTCCCGATCCAACTCCGTCTGCAGAAGGACGTCAATCGCTGGCTCATCTGTTGCTGCTGAGCGTAGGTTCGGACATTCGTGGGTGGAGTGGGGCAGGGTGATGAGCCCGGTATGAAACCCATCGGTGAAACCCCGGATGAGGTAGCTGGCGAGTGACGGAGTGGGGTGTGAGGTCAAGTAAACACCGAGCCAAAGGGCATTGACCCGGCTTAGTCATGGTTCTTCTGTTTGACCTCACATAGGATCCTGGGGTGCGCCCTCTGGCATAGGGTGCAAACGTGCAAGAGCCGGCACTGGCTGAAATTGCAGGAGCCGTAATTGAAATTGTTGCAAATGGCGGCTCCCCCAACCATCCGCACCGGACGTCCCAACTTGTCCACCTTTTGCCCTTGCGCCGGGGCCTGCTGAGCCTGGCTCGTGCTGGTAGAGGCCGTGCTAGCTATCGGATGGACAGAGGCTATGTTGGCACACCAGACCGTGGTGTGGGACGCTGACTGACAGACAGCACATAGCGGGGAGCGAAGATCCGCGAAGTGGCGGCAGAACAACTCCGTGTCCACTACGCTCCAGTCCGTTGTCAAATGAAACTGTGAGAATCTGGCTGCGGCTTTGGCCGAGAAGGACCGATGATAGTCGTAGAACCCTGAGCCACCGTATTTGTGGCCCAGGTCTACGATCAAATGGAGGTAGAGGTCCAGTTCCTCCCGTCTGCCGGGGGAGGCTGAGCACAGCACGTCCCTAAACATGCCGAAAGCGAGCGTGAACTCGGGCACCGTGAGCTTTCTATTGAGCCTCGGATCCTTCGCTTTCAAAACCACCGAGACGTCCCCCCAGGTGTAGGCCTTGTTCTCGGCCAAGTCATGGACAGAGATCAAGAGTGAGCCAGGTTAACGTCTCTGCCCTCTAGAATGTCCTTCCTTACGCTGGGTGGCACCAGGTGGGAAGGGTGAACGGTAGTCGTGGCAAGCTCACTACCTGCGGCCGGTGCACTGATGGCTGGGACCACCGCAGGGTCCGGAACCGTGGCAGCCGGGCTGGTCTCTAGACGAGACACCCTGTCCTGGACCTCAATGATTGAGGAAGACAGGGAAGACACGAGGGTGTGTAGCTGAGCGACGGCGGCTGAAATCGATTCCAGAGACGCCTGCTGGCTGCTGGGGCTTGCTGCGGCCGGTGGTGGGAAGAGGAGCCTGAATAGCTCCGCCTTCCTGGCCGCGGACGAGAAGGGTATCCCTCTGCGTCTCAGCTCGGCGGACAGCCTGGGAATTGTCCATGCCCTAAGGGACTGGACACTGCCAGCCTCGGAGGCTGACGCCGGAGATAGCGGGGTGGTGAGGTCATCGCTGCCGACTGATGACATGGCGGCTGCCAAGACCCGTTACTTAGTAGACTGGTCACGTGTCTGCAGGCTGGGCCTGCTGGAACCCTGATCAAGCTGGTGCAGGTGGACCTACTGAATCCGACTGACCTGAGAGAGGGTGAGAGAAAGTACCTATTTAAGAGCCTAAAACTGCTGCCGTCCAGAGCGACGGGACCCAACGTAGATGATAACAACAGGCGATAGTGACTTAAGTCGACTGCCGAGACCGCTGTGGGATCAAATGACAGATGACAACACGAATGACTGACTTGACATGTTGCCTTAACTGAACGAACTTCCCGTGACAGGGCCCGGCCCGTTCGTACCGTATGGGGGTGACTGTGAGCCGGACTCTGGAGCACGTACAGAAATGAGGCAACCGTGAAACGAGGCTAACTGCCTGGGTATTGCTGAGGCCGAACTGTGACATCCAGCTGCCACCGGGTCATGCGATTCCGCCCTTGGCGCATGTATTGAAATGAGGCCGGCCTGGAGCACGCCGACACGAATTAGTGCGGGGAAGTGACTGCATTCATGCCGGGCGTGGTAAGGTGACAGAAATGAAATCCATGACAGGGGCAAGAATCAGGAATGTACGCAACCAGTGATGTGATTCCGCCCTTGGCGCATGTATCGAAATGAGGCCGGGTAGTCTGCATCTGGATCGCCCCGATCGGAGCATGTATGGATGCGACCGGACCAGGATCGAAGCGATGGCATGAACGCCCTGTTTAACTGATGCGAAATGATTTAGCATGACCGAATGGCCCGATACGTTAGCCATGGTTGAAATGATGAAATGATTGTCATGCTAACACGTGAAATGTTTCGACACGGTCGAAGTGATTCGTACAATTAGTATGCCAACAGTGCTTCGGAATGTGAATATCGATTTGGCACGCTCGCTGGCGCCACCGATTCGAATAATGGCAGGACATGAACGATACGTGTGAGTGCGAACGGCACCCGTGCGTGAGTCGTGTTTTGAACGATTCGAAGGCTGCGTAGCACGACCGCGTAAGGGAACCCTTGAGTTGGAGTGTTTTGTGGCGGGCGGCCCTGAATGTGCGTGCCGCTAGATGGCTCCCGATCGTGTACAACCAAAAACGTGCGAGTAAGTGTTTAGGTTTCGAGACAAGCAGCGCGTGGTTCGTGATCTACGCAGACCACAGTTTAGTGACATGATAAGCAGTGCATGAGAACGTAAAACATGGGAGCCGAAGCCCTACCTGCGACAGCCGAACCAGACTCTTTGTACGAACTGCGACTCGGCGACACGAGTGCGACACGAAGGGACAACGCGACTTACGAACACGGAACGCGGGACTGCAACAAGAGGAGACGGACAGACGAAAACGGAGCTCACGAACCGGCACCAACAGCGCTTGTGTCGAACGAGTCGGTCCTAGATGTCTGACGTATCAGATATCACGCACAGGAAACCGACAAAGACCGGCGGCCTTTGGGCTGCTTAAATACCCTCCGGGCTCCTCCCATAACTTCAGGCCGGTACCCGGCCTTCCAATATATCGTGTAACCAAGGGGCTGCTCTATTATTACTCTAACCAAGGGGCAGATCTGTTATAGCGTGTAAGCAAGGGTCGGGTCTATTATTATTATATCGTGTAAGGGGCGGAAGGCTACAGAAGAGGGCGAATGTTAAATTAATGGGCACAATTACATGTTTACTGTGCGGAGTTCACTCAGAGCTGTTTAGGTTCGGCAATTTTCGTAAGCTCCGTAGTCCTTCGTACTGTGCAAGCGCTGCGACTGCACAGTACAGGGGGTCCTTATCCGGCGGGGGAACTTTTTTGGCAGGACACCGGAATTACACTACTGGCATCTAGTGGTGGTAGATGTAATTGCGGTAACGCCGCCCAAGTAATGGGAACTGCATTACCACGAGGGGAAAAGTAATCAGTTAGATTACTCGTTACCTTCTAAAGTAACTGCGTTAAGTAACTCCGTTTATTTTAACTCAGTTACCTACATCACTGGTTATGGGTACCATCACCCAATCCAAATAGACTAAAGGTGTGTTCCTCTGAAATCAGAGCAGCATAAAAAAAAGAGAGGACTGAGTCAAAAAAAGAGGATTCTTTAAGGAGGAACAACCGGTATTATCAAAAATCCTTGTCTTTAGTTTGAAAAATTCAACATACAACATAAAAATATCCTCCACCACATTGAAGAATTAAAAAATGACAACGTTGTCAAGACACAGGTAGCTACCACAATCAACTCTCACACTATCAAATATATAATATATAATATAATGGTAGTAAACTGGCTGAAATTCTCATCTTGGTGGGAATTATATTCACATTACGGGATTGGCTGACCGCCAACTGATCTCAGTATGGAGTATCCACCATACAGGCCTGATTGGTGGAGTGCTGCAGAGATGGTTGTTCTTCTGGAAGGTTCTACTCTCCCAACAGAGAAACGCTAGAGCTCTCTCAGAGTGACCATCGGGTTCTTGCTTACCTCCCTGACTAAGGCCCTTCTTCCCTGATTGCTCATTTTGGCCGGGCAGCCCACACTAGAAGGAGTCCTGGTGGTTCCAAACTTCTTCCATTAATGGATGATGGAGGCCACTGTGCTTATTGCGACCTTCAATGCTGCAGAAATGTTTCTGTACCCTTCCCTAGATCTGTGCCTCCATACAATCTTGTTTCAGAGGTCTACAGGCAACTCCTTGGACTTCATGGCTTGGTTTGTGCTCTGACATGCACTGATAACTGTGGGACCTTTATATAGACAGGTGTGGCCTTTCCAAATCATGTCCAATCAACTGAATTTACCACAGGTGGACTCCAATCAATATGTAGAAATATCTCCAGGATGATCAGTGGAAAAAGGAGGCACCAGAGCTCAATTTTGAGTGTCATGACAAAGGCTGCAAATATTTATGTGTTTTGTTTTTTTATAAATTTGCAAAGATTTCAAACAAACTTCTTTCATGTTGTCATTACGGGGTATTGTTTGTAGAATTTTTATGAAAATAATGAATTTAACCCATTTTGGAATAAGGCTGTAACATAACAAAATGTGGAAAATTGAGGCGCTGTGAATTCTTTCCGGATGCACTGTATTTCTACATTGTTGTAAGTGTGATTCTACTTTTTTTTTTAAAATAAGTTACCATTACGTTTTTACACTATGTGGAGCATCTTCTATTTTTGGGTATGATACCATGGAGAGTGTGGTTGGATGACCCTTACCTTGGCCCAAGGGAACCCCGCAGGAACATCTTTGAAAGGCCCTGGCTGGGTATTTAGCCAAAAGTGCCTTTGACCTTTCTTGATTTCAAGGTCCATTCTAGCCGGTAAGCAGGCAATTTTACCATTCCAAGATGGCGGTGTCTTCTGAGGACTTTGCACATGGTGATGGATGGTGACTGGATGTATTCCAACCTGGGTCACGTATGAGAAGGACTTTACCTCTGATAATAAACTCTTACAGCATCCCTTTAGAATCTATACTTGGACTCATTTGTAGCACGTGTTATATAATGTTCACTATGTTTTTACACAAATAATCGCTAATGCGGCGTACACACGGTCGGAATTTCCGATGGAAACAGTCCGATAGGAGCTTTTCATCGGATTTTCCGACCGTGTGTATGCCCATCGGTCTTTTTCTGTCGGAATTTCAGACGGACTTTGAATTGAGAACCTGTTCTCAATTTTTCCGACGGAAAACCTTTCTATCGGATTTTCCGATCGTATGTATGCAATTCCGACACGCAAAATTACGACGCATGCTCGGAAACAATTCGACGCATGCTCGGAAGCATTAAACTTCCCTTTTATAGTGCTGTCGAACGTGTTTTATGCCGCTGTGTTACAGACCGTTGGAATTTGGTGTGATCGTGTGTAGGCAAGACAGTTTGAGCGGAATTCCGTTGGAAAAAAACGTCAGAGTTTTTTCCGACGAGAATTCCGATCGTGTGTACGCGGCATAACTGTCAGCGCTACTCTTTTTGTATATGATTATGTTTGACTGTGCCTATATCACACAGTAGAGTTGGAGCTTGTATAACTACTGTTTTTGTCTCACTCAATTTTATATTTGTGTCTTTTATTTTTTTTAAGATACATAAGCGCAGTTTTTCCTCTGAAATTGTTTAGGTTGCTTCGCCAGTCTCAGTGCAATGTTGGCATGGATAAATCAAAGATGTATGTACATTACCCAACAAAATGTTTCCTCTGTATGCATTTCAGCTGTGTAGGTCCTTCTGTTCTTGTGATCTAGGCCAGTGGTTCTCAACCTTATGAAGACTAGAGCCCAAAGAATTCTTCCAAAATCTTCCATATAAAGGCTTTGCCTGAGGGTACCTGTAGGTACTGCATTAACAGCAAATTTCAAGGAGCTTCCAAGGCGGCCCCGGTGCCTCCTAATCCTCATATGGATTTTCAGCAAAGTGGAGCACCAGCACCTGTGATGGCTACTGGAATGATACATTGTGGTGCATGGTACATTTGTTTTTTATTTTCCTAACCACACATTTAGGATTTTACCTTCTGATAAGAGATCTCTCAACCGCCACCAGAGAGGCAGCAGCCTAGGACCCTAAGAAGGTCTACACACACTGATGTTGCCATGGGTTTACCCCCTCTTAGCAGTACACCCCTTACCTTCCCCTATGTTGGAATTATGCTAAAACCGAGTGTAGCCACTTAAAATCCATATGAGGTTTAGGGGGCACGGGGCCACCTTGGAAGCTCCTTGAAATTTGCTGTTAATACACTACAGATACCCTCAGGCAAAGCCTTTACCACTGCTGTCTTCACCCAAGTAAGTGACATCGCCATTGATTGACCGTGTTGCTCTCTTGCTTCTCTTTTATTTGGCATAAACAGAAAGTTTCAGCCCTTAGGTATTCGGTTCTGCTATCAGCAGCTGCAAATTTCTGGTCTGTGTTATCTAGTAACCAAATTGAAACAGTAACACGGCCTGTACTACTGCCTCCCTCTGTAATGTGACTGAGGAGGAAGACACGGAAAACTGCACATAGTATATCAGCTTCCACATTCCATCTGCTAGGCGGTTTATGGGCAAATTCAGGAGGATGGTGGTGTTTCCAGTTTCTGCTTGGTCATGTTTTCTTGTACAGGCGCCTACTATTAGTAACAACTGAACATGCCCTCTGCCCCGGGAAAACACACCTCTAATGCTACACACAAACGGACACACGATCAGACTTTCCGGTCTGATAAATATTGGGTATTTAATCCAAGTAACCAAAAAAGAAGATGAGAATAAAGCAGAGATAGGAAGAGGGAAGAAAAAGGAAGAAGAAGAATTCAGGAGGGTCAATCCAGAGCTCGTTAGGGAACTGAAATTTAGCGGATCCACGGGTCCCAAATTTTGTCAAATTTTTCAGATGTATTATGGAGTGTGTGAGTAAGTTTATCGTTTACCATAATCCAGTTAAGTTTGTTTCTGACATAATCTAACGGGATACTTGTTGATTTCCTTGCCACTGTAAACCTTGCCGCTAGTAATATATATGTAATTAACTTAGTTGATTTCCTGGGTATCTCTTCTGGTAGCTAGTGGAACAAAGCTGCTTCTGGAGTTCTACGGATGTTCATTCCTGTCACTGAGTTTATTAAATTAAATATCCTAATCCAAAATCTAATCACTATGGGGCATTGCCACCAAACGTGGTGCATTTTACCTGGTTGGCCACAGCGTCGAAAGCAATTGGGTGATGCAGATGGATGCATCTTAGCTATTCGAGTTGGGACCTAACCACACATTTAGGATTTTACCTTCTGATAAGAGATCTCTCAACCGCCACCAGAGAGGCATCAGCCTAGGACCCTGAGAAGGTCTACACACACTGATGTTCCCATGGGTTTACCCCCTCTTAGCAGTACACCCCTTACCTTCCCCCATGTTGGAATTACACCAAAACTGAGTGTAGCGCTACCCCAAAAGGAACCACTGATGTCCCCTGATACAGAAAGGGAATTACAATAAGCAATGGCAGATAAAGGTTTTGTACAACACCCCACGAGCAGTGATGGGACCTCTTTAACCACTTGCCTACTGGGCACTTTTACCCCCTTCCTGCCCAGGCCAATTTACAGCTTTCAGCGCAGGCACACTTTGAATAACAATTGCGCTGTCATGCAACACTGTACCCCTATGACGTTTTTATAATTTTAACACAAATAGTGCTTTCCTTTGGTGATATTTAATGACCACTGTTTTTTTTTTTTTTTTGCTAATAGCCCTTTCACACTGAGCTGCCCGGGCGTTGGCGGTAAAACACCGCTATTTTTAGCGGCGCTTTACTGTCGCTTTTGTCACGCTATTTGGCCGCTAGTGGGAGCTTTTAACCCCCACTAGCAGCCGAAAACTGCCCGCAAAGCGCTGCTACAGCGGTGCTTTGCCAGCGCTGCCCATTGATTTCAACTGGCAGGTGCGCTTTAGGAGCGATGAGTTCACTGCTCATAATGCGCTCCAAAGAAGCTGCTGGCAGGACTTTTTCTGACTCCCTGCCAGCGCACCGCTCCAGTGTGAAAGCCCTCAGGCTTTCACACTGGAGTGAATGGAGCCGCTGTTTCAGGGTGCTTTGCAGGCGCTATTTTTAACGCTATAGCGCCTGGAAAGCGCCTCAGTGTGAAAGGGGTCTTAATAAATGAATAAAGACCAAAAATAAAAAAACTTTAAAAAAAAACTTTCATAGTTTGTTATAATTATTGCAAACAGGTAATTTTTCCCTCTTTCATTGATGTGCGCTGGTGAGGCTACACTGATGGGCACTGTAAAGTCCAGGAAGTATATGTATGCTACACTCATGGGCATTAATAGTTGGCACTGATAGGTGACACTGATGAGCACTGGTCGGCAGCACTGGTGGGCACAGATTGGCTACACTTGTGGGCACAGATTGGCAGCACTGGTGGGCACTGTTGGGACTGCATTGCTAATCAGGACACTGATTATCAGTGCCCTGATTATCAGTGTAGATGTCTTTTTGGAGAAGCCGGTTATTGGCTCTTTTCTCCTCATGCTGTCAGCATGAGGAAAAGAGTGCCGATAACTGGCTTTTGTTGACATCCGTGACCAGCTGTGATTGGACACAGCTGGTCACGTGGTAAAGATCTGCTGATTGTCTCTTTACTCAATATGTGATCAGCAGTTTCCTCCGAACACTGCACTCACAGAGCGCACCGCCTGCTTCCCGCAGCTGGAGCGTGGCGGACGCGATCACGACACGCCATCATATGATGGCGTCCCAGAACTGGACAACCGCGTTGCAGCTGTGATTCGGCTATAGCATGGACGGCAAGTGGTTAAAGCCCAACCCCAGGTGCTGATAGAGTGGACAAGACAAAAACAGAATGGCGCACGAGAGGGTACCGAAACTAACTGATAACACAACTAAAGGTCTGTAAAGTCCAGGAAGTATACGTATGCAGCATTAGTGGCAGCTCCCTTGAGAGCGAAGCAGTCTCTGGAAGAACAATGGGAGTAAAAAACAAGGTGCGCCAAAAAATTAGGGCAGCAGAAGATGCAACAAATGGTATATTTAATTAAAATCAGCCAAATGGGTACTGACACTAATATAAAGATCAACAGGCATATAACAGTATAATACTGTGGTCACTCAGCGGGTCCCTGGTGGATGGTGGTGTGTAGATGTTAACACGAGAGGAGAGGAACAACCGGACGCTTCTTCATCAGATCTAAATGGCTATGGATCAATAGCCTTTTAGATCTGATGAAGAAGCGGATGCTTTGAAACGTTATCTCCATGTTCTGACGTCACTTCCGATACGACTCCAAGTGTGTTCCATGCTGGTTCCGAGACGACAAGACGGATGTCCGGCCAGTTGTTCCTCTCTTCTCCTCTCATGTTAACATCTACACACCACCTTCCACTGGGGGGGACCCGCTGAGTGACCACAGTATTATGCCCCGTACACACGGATATTCCGATGGAAAAAGTCAGATCTGATTATGTTGTCGGAAAATCCGATCGTGTGTGGGCTCTAACGGGCTTTTTCCGTCGCCTTAGACCAAAGCAAAGCTGAAGCAGAGCATGATCCCCTCCCTTTGGAGACTGGGCCGCAGGGCAGTATTCCAACATGATAACGACCCCAAACACACCTCCAAGATGATCACTGCCTTGCTAAAGAAGCTGAGGGTAAAGGAGATGGACTGGCCAAGCATGTCTCCAGACCTAAACCCTATTGAGCACCTGTGGGGCATCCTCAAATGTGTCACATACCACCACAACCAAAATAAAGACCTTTGTCTGAGAATACAGGGGCGCTGCCAGAGAGCGGAGCTAGAAGGTAGAAAGAAGAAGTGGTGTATGTATTAAAAGTTACAGAAAAGCTTTGCTCAAGCTATCAGATTAAAGTTGTCTGAAGATGGAAATCCCCTTTAAAAATAACGTGGGTTGAACAATGCGGGACATTAGAACGAGGTCACTGTGTAACCATAAAGCAATCCCTTAATCCATCTAAAACCCCACACAGGAACTGCCCAACTAGAGAAAGTAAGAAGCCAAAAAGGAAAGTTTAGAACTGATCCAGACCGGTTGGATGCGTTGAAAAAACTGCAGCATGGCTTTTACATTAATTACAGTCTGAGATGGACGAATTAAGGGGCGTCTCCTGCTGCAGTATCTAAAAAAATATTATTGTAATGATTATTATTAATATTATTATACACGATTTATATAGTGCCAACAGTTTACGCAGCTCTTTACAATGCAATATATACAATGTATAATGATACTATATTATTAGTTCAGACCTGATCTTAATGCCTCTAATACTAGTGAGCTTTGTTTAAAGCTCCTTCCCATGGGCGGCTGTCTGTACCGCCCTCTGAAAAGCAGTCTGCCGTGGATGTTTTTTTTTTTCAGAGGGCGGCAGAACAGTGGCTGCCAGGCATTTAGAAGGTGATACTGCCAAGGGGGATTTTGTATTGAAATACTGCACCCCAACCGTGGCCAAGCGGCTAGCTCACGGTTATGGCACAGTTCCATTGACCTAAATGGACACGTTTGACAGGTGGTGCTGCCTGTCAAGCTCTGCAAGCAGCCATGAAGCAAAGCCACTGCGGCCACAGCATGTGTACTACACCATCCAGGTGCAAAGTTAGGATTTACAGTATGTGGCTGGTTGGGGTGGATCAACTGCCTGTTTTTGCCTAATTTATCACCCATGTGAAATGGCCCTTATGCCAGCCATAGACGGTTCGAATCTCGGCCGGTACAGCAGGAACCAGCCAAGATTCGAACCATTAATGGGCAGCCTGAATGTACCAACTTGATCGATCGATCAACTTGGGTACAACCAGCCTGCCGGATTCGCTTGCTATTATCACAAGTTTAGAACCCCTGTAAACTAATTTTATTGCCATTATTTGGAGTAGATCTTCTGTTATGTCTCTCCAACAGGGTCATAGCAGGATAAAAATGTTTTAGACTGACTCGTAGTAGTCATATTCAACTGGACTTGTTCTGTAATGTTGAATGGAGAAGCTTCTCCAAGCTACTTTTTCAGTTCTAATGACTGATAGGAATCTACCCCAGCATTTACATCCACACTGGTAGTACAGACACCTTGATTCAATCGCAATGGAATGTTAGGATGTGAATTGTCCAAGAACAGGGTGGGAGGTGTGAAAGTTGTGGAACCATTCTGTTTTAGTTACCAGTGGCGGCTGGTGCTCAAAATTCTTGGGGGGCGCAAACAAACTGAAAAATTCTGGAAAAAAAACATCAATTGCAGCCACTGTGACATCAATTGCAGCCACTGTGCCATCAATTGCAGCCACTGTGCCCTCAATTGCAGCCACTGTGCCATCAAACGCAGCCACTGTGCCCATCAAATACTGCCACTGTGCCATCAAACGCAGCCACTGTGCCATCAAACGCAGCCACTGTGCCATCAAACGCAGCCACTGTGCCATCAAACACAGCCACTGTACCCATCAAATGCTGCCAGTGAGCCCATTAAATGCTGGCAGTGTGCACCTTAAATGCTGCCAGTGTGCCCATCAAATGCTGCCAGTGTGTGCCCATCAAATTCTGCCAGTGTGTGCCCATTAAATGCTGCCCCTGTGCCATCAAATGCCACCAGTGTGACCCCCCTGCTCGCCCCCTTTCCACGGCACTTACCCTGTCTTGGTGGGACAGCGGGTGACGGCGACGAGCGGGGTTCTTCAAGCCAGCGTCTCCTGTCGTCCTCATCTCCCGACTCCCGTCCTCTCCTCCTGATAGGCGTCCAATAGCGGCGCCTGTTTCAGCCAATCAGCTGACAGGTAACAGACCTGAGCACCTGATTGGCAGAGAGGCGGTTCAGTGTTAGGAAAGCGAAGATTCATTTGCTTTCCTAATACGGCTGAGTGAACTGCGAGCGCCATACATTTCGCTCGCAGGTCACCGTTTTTGACACCTATTAGAGCCTATTAGAGCCCGAAAAGCGGCCGGACGCCTGAATGGGGGTGGCAGCAGCGGCCATGGATAGATTCATGCAATGCACAAATCTATCCATAGTGCAAAGAGGGGGTGGCAGGAGAGAGCGGCGCCGCGCCCGTGCGCCCTTAATGCACGGGCCGCCACTGCTAGTTACATAATTCCATGGTGTCGTAAAGTCTCTAAAAGTGTTAATCTTTAAATTCACAAGCATGGTACACACCATGAGATTATCGGACAAATGATCATCCATTTTTTTTCTTGAATGCTAGTCTCCATATCGAAAATTAAGAGGTTACTAAAGTTTTATGAAAATTCTTGTACGACAGAATAAAAATTTGGAAGTGGTGTAATGTGTTGTATTGTATTGTATTTTTGGACTAAAAACTGTACTGGTTAACTGCTTCCCACCCGGGCCACTGTATATATACGGCCGGGTGGGAGCCGCCTACTTCTTCTTGGACATTCCTGAAGGTCCATCAAAAGAAGGGGGATCGCGCGCTCCTTTTTACACGGACGCGGCGCATCTCGGATCGGCAGGAGGGCTTTGTGATTGGCCCTCCTGATCACATGACGGCCATGTCCAATCACAGCGGTCATGTGATGTAAGCAAACAGCCGGTTGCTAGGCAATCAGCTCTCCTCTCCTCACACGGAAGTCGTCGCTGAGGAGAGGAGAGCTGATCGCTGCAGCCGGCTGGTGATCAGTGTGTATTAGCTGTTTTTTTACTCACTGATCACCAGTCTAGTGTCACCAACACAGTAAAACACACATGTCCCCACACATGTCCCCAAAACATACATGTCCCCAAAACACACATGTCCCCAAATAATAAAAACACATGTCCTCCACATATGTCCCAGTAAAATCACATGTGCCAATGATTATCTTCACACATCTGTCCGTGATCACCTGCACACATCTGTACATGATCATTTGCGTACATATGTCCGTGATCACGCGAACCAATTATTATACACTTAACGGAATTTTTTTTACTAAAAACATGTAGCAGAATACATTATGGCTTAAATTTAGGACAAAATTCAATTTTATTGGATTTCGTTTAAAAAAGAAAGGAGAAAATATTGTTTTTTTTCAAAATTTCCGCAATTTTTTCGCTTATATCGCAAAAAATAAAAAACGGAGTCGTGAATAAATACCAACAAACTAAAGCTCTATTTGTGCGAACAAAATGATAAAAATTTCATTTGGGTACAGCATTGCATGACCGCGCAATTGTCATTGAAAGTGCGAGAGCGCTGAAAGCTGAAAATTGGTCTGGGAAGGAAGGGGGCGAAAGTGCCCGGTATTGTAGTGGTTAAATGAAAATCATACAATTTAGTTCCAGTTTGACGTAGATGACCTCTTTCATACCTCTTGTGAACCAGTTGTCCTCTCTGTCCAAAATGTGACCCTCACGGTCCTCAAATGACCCTTTTCCTTAAACGAGAATTCCAGGTATGGATATTTTTACATTTAACATAGCAACCTCTCACCAAATGAATGGTCCAACATAGGAGGACAAAATTCTACATGTCAAGACTCAGCAGTCTTCCTACACCTTAAAGCTGAATTCCAGGTATGGATATTTTTACATAGTTCTATTGTCCAGTTTGGACCAATGTAGTTATGCATATACCATACCTTTGGGATCCCTCTAGAAGCTGGAAATCACTGTAGTAGGCACCAGTGGCAGCCCGTCCATGAAGGGCGCAGCCCCCTAATCCATACACCCAGCCCCTAATCTACATGCAGTGTGTCGGACGCATGGATTCCAATGGGGTTTTTTATTTTTATTTTTTTAAGCATTTTTTTAATTGTCTCCGAAAAAGGGTGGGCTCAGGGTGCAGAGCACTGCGCCCTCAGCCCGCCCAGTATTATAATATTCGCTATTGTCTTGCTGATTCTCTTCCCGCCAATCAGGAAGCTTGTCCTGAGAGCCAATTGGCTTCCTGTGCGGCCGGGAGGAGAAGCAACGCCCCGGCTCTTCCTTCCCCCTGCCTCCTAAGGTAAGACCTCTGATTGCCTTCCCATCTGTCTCCCGGGGGTTTGGTTTTGGGGTCGATCGCTGCATTCCCGTCCGTCTCCTGCGGGGGGCTAGCATTAGTTTGCAACCCCCCCTATATTTTGAGCACCGGCTTCCACTGTTAGGCACTCTTAGTACAGTGAGCTCCACTAGCTTCCAGGTCCCATGCTGAATGGCTGCCCTGTCTCTTTCTGAACACAGGAGGTCGACTGCTGGGCATGAGCACCGTTCAGAGAATGCTTTGCTTTTTCTCAATGAATGCAAAGCGTTCACTGATTGGACAAAGTGAAAAGGTGGGGCAATGACCTCATGCCCACCCTTTGCAACTATAACAGCTTCAACTCTTCTGGGAAGGCTGTCCACAAGGTTTAGGAGTGTGTCTATGAGAATGTTTGACCATTCTTCCAGAAGTGCATTTGTGAGGTCAGGCACTGATGTTGGGTGAGAAGACCTGGCTTGCAGTCCCCGCTCTAATTCATCCCAAAGGTGTTCTATCGGGTTGAGGTCAGCATTCTGTGCAGGCCAGTCAAGTTTCTCCACTCCAAACTCGCTCATTCATGTCTTTATGGACTTTACTTTGAACACTGATGCAGAGTCATGTTGGAACAGGAAGGGGCCATCCCCAAACTGTTCCCACAAAGTTGGGAGCAGGAAATTGTCCAAAATGTCTTGGTATGTTGACAACTTAAAAGTTCCCTTCACTGGAACTAAGGGGCCCAGCCCAACCCCTGAAAAACAACCCCACACCATAATCCCCCCCCCCCCCCAGTGGCTTCACTAGGGTTGGTGTCACCCAGTTCGGTAAAATATGGTGTCACCCCCCACCAACTATAATCGCCCTCAGTACAGACCCCCCTCCCTATCTGTAAGTGACCCTGTGTCTATTAGGGGCACAGGGTGACCGAGAACTCCATTTGGCTCTGCACTAACTAGACTCACCATACAACCACACCGGACTCAGCATTTCATGTTACACCTGTTATCCTGGGTCTTATATGTGTAGTTTGTGTTGAAAAAATGAATGGGCTCTTTCACTTTGGACAGTCATTTTTCTGAACAATATCCTTCAAGAAAATATGAAGATAAATTCTACCTTTCCAAATGCTGGAATATTGTACGCGCTTGGTCTCATAAACTGTTGTAGACTTTTTACTAAATTGTTTGAGGTGTGGCTGTATCCCATTTTTCTATTGTTTGTCTGCCTTGGGAGCAACCTATTATGGGATGTATATGTGTTTCTAGCATGTAGACTGGGGGCAGGGTGGAGGGAGAGGGGAATTCCTTCAACAGCCCTCCCTGCTGATAAGACGGTCTACTGCTGGAAAGTTGAATACACCTGTGTGTTTCTCGTTACTGAATGAAGTTTACCCCGCCCTGTGTCATTATGCAAAGCAGGGGGGTTGTCCCCTGAGTCTATATCTTTTTGTGCCTGTGTTTGAATAAACAGTCTTATGTTTGTTACCACCCTACACTGATACTTCGACAAGTGACTGGGTGGGCTAAGGGACCTTGGACTGTGCTGGTATCGGACAAGGGAAGCTTATATACGGCGGACATACTCTTGAGTACGGGGGTCTGTGACAGTGCCCCCTCAGTACAGGCCTCCCTCCACCAAGTATAGTCCCCCCTTAGTATAGACCCCCCCCCCTCCACTAAGTACAGACCCCCCTCCCTCAGTATAGACCCCCTCAGTACAGATCCCCCTCCCTCAGTATAGACCTCCCCCTCAGTATAGACCCCCCCTCCATTAATATAGACCCCCTTCATCAGTACAAACTTACCCCTAGGTACAGACCCCCATCCATCAGTATAGACCCCCTCCATCAGTATAGATCCCCCCTCCATCAATACAGACCCCCCTCCATCAGTACAGACCCCCCTCCCTCAGTACAGACCACCCCTCTCCATCACTATAGACCCCCCTCCCTCAGTATAGCCCCCCTTCCATGAGTACAGACCCCCCTCCCTCTGTACAGACCACCCCTCTCCATCAGTACATAGGCCCCCCACCTCAGTACAGACCACCCCCTCCATCATTACAGACCCCCCTCAGTACAGACCACCCCCTCCATCAGTGCAGATCCCCGCCCTCAGTACAGACCACCCCCCCCGTACAGACCCCCCTCCATCAGTATAGACCCCCCTCCATCACTATAGACCCCCCTCCCTCAGTACAGCTCTCCCTTTCATCAGTACAGACCCCCTTCCCTCAATACAGACCATCCTCCTACCTCAGTGAAGACCTCCCTCAGTACAGACCACCCCCCTCCCTCAGTACAGATCGCCCCCCCTCAGTACAGACCACCCCCTCCATCAGTATAGACCCCCCTCCATCACTATAGACCCCCCTCCCTCAGTACAGCTCTCCCTTTCATCAGTACAGACCCCCTTCCCTCAATACAGACCATCCTCCTCCCTCAGTGAAGACCTCCCTCAGTACAGACCACCCCCCTCCCTCAGTACAGATCGCCCCCCCTCAGTACAAACCACCCCCCTCCATCAGTACAGACCCTCCTCAGTACAGACCAACCCCCTCCATCAGTGCAGACCCCCCTCGGGACAAACCACCCTCCTCCATCAGTACAGACCCCTCCCTCAGGATAACCCCCCTTCTCCATCAGTACAGACCCCACCCCAGGATAAACCCCCCTCCTCCATCAGTACAGACCCCACCCCAGGATAAACCCCCCTCCTCCATCAATACAGACCCCCTCTCAGGATAACCCCCCCAGGATTTTTTTAATTACTTTTATTCCTATTACAAGGAGTGTAAACAGCCCTTGTAATAGAAATAAGGGATGTCAGGTCCTCTTTATGGAGAGATCTGGGTTCTATAAGACCTCAAATCTCTCCTTTACCTTTGAAAGCAAAATATTAAAAAATAAATAAAAATTGTCGCCCTAGACTGGAAGTGACATCATGATGTCGCTCCAATCCTGCTAGACCATAGAGGTGGGGAGAGACAATCTGGTCTCTGTTCACCTCTGTGACCAACTGCACGAACCGTGGGATCGTTTCCCAGGTGCGCCAGGAAGAACGGTAAGCCAGAGAAACACCAGCGAGCGGCGGGAGGGGGGAAACGACCCTTCAAGCTCCTTCTTAAAGCAATCCAGCCACTTGGATCGCATTTATGAGATAGCTTTAATTGAAAGCCGAAATGTATATACTGCGGTCGGCAAGTGGGTAAGATGCAAATTATTACTTTTTAGATCATTTCTAATATTCATCAAATATATCTGTAGTATAGAAAATGTATACATTTATTATGTGATACCGTAGTGTGCTGATAATTGGTTTGCCCATGTAGCCTTGGCTATGTGTTTGTATTCCATGTGAAATGACAGATGTAGGATTGGGGTTGCAGCAAGGGCATGCCCTTATGTTGATATATTTGGACTTTGCACCCTTCTTTCCCATGTTGGGTGGTACGCTATGGCATGAAGCCCTCCTCCCCTTGTCCCTGGTTGTACGAGTGCTGTGAAAAGCATCGACTGGCATTTAAGACAATCCCTTTCAAGTTGATCTTGGGCAGTGCCTTGCCATTTAGTGCTGGGGGAGGAGAGGGCAAGCCACATTCCCAAGACATGTGTTGGGACCAGTTTAGCTTTTTCTCCCCCAGCAGCTTACCACGGTCATCCCCTGAGGCCAGCCAGCTTCACAGATGAGAAGTCTGCATGTTACTACTTCCCTATGAATGTTCAAACCAGACTTGGGCCAAAACTTTTTTTTTAGAGGGTTAGAACTCTTAGGTTTAAGACCACTGTGGACCTTTTCTTCTGAAAATGCAAGTTGCCTGGCCGTTATGCTGATCTAATGGTTTTCATAGATTAGCAAGGTCCTGATTTTGCTCTAAATTTAATTTATTGCACTTTTGGCCTGCATCTCAGTGTTGAGCTCAGCATGATGGCCAGGCAGCTAGCATTGCCCAAAAGCAAATCTCCACCTTGATAAAAAAAAAAAAAATGACTGCATTATCCAGCATTGTAAAGAATGATAAAAGCTGCAATGCTCACCTCCTGTCTGGGGCATCCCCTGACAGGAGGTGATCCAATGATGCCCAACTTCCTCCAACCCTGTTCCTGTGGGCCCAGGCTGTCATGGACACATCCACTGGGGGCGGTGTCAGCATGTAATCTAGGCTAATACAACTGGACCTAGGCTGTCATGGACACACCGACTGGGGGGGGGGGGGGGTATCAGCATGTAATCTAGGCTAATACAACTGGACCAAGGCTGTGATGGAAACACCTACTGGGGGCGTTGTCAGCATGTAACCTGGGCTAATGCAACTGGACCCGGGCTGTCGTGGACACACCCACTGGGGGCAGTGTTAGCATGTAACCTAGGCTATTGCAACTGGGCCCAGGCTGTCATGGACACACCCACTGGGGGCGGTGAAAGCATAGAAAAGAGGGAGGCGCTTCTAAGTGCAGTAAAAGTCTTTAATATCCAAAAACACTTACAAGAGAGAATGTGTAAACTCATCAAATGTATGAGACACCCAGAGGGAGATTCTCCCAGGATTGTCTATTCACCATGCCTCCTAGCTGCCCAGCGGTGTGGAGGTGCGTTGCAGACACCCTGGAAGTTCCGTCATGCTGCCGAAACCAGCGTGGAAAGCAGTACCCGGGTGTAACCTCAGCAGGGGGTGGTGACGCGTTTCGGAGGATGCACAATGGCTTCTTCTTCACGAGGGTCATGAACTTTTCTTATTTGGTCCCTTTTGGTCTCTTAAATATACCATTGATATTTTTTTTTTATATTTTTATTATAAGTGCAATAAATACCTGTTGATTGTGCCAGAAATCTAGTGAGCTGAAAGCTTCTTGTGCTCTCTGCCCGTGATGCACTCTTTATCATTGTTTAGCTATCTCTGAGGACTACAGAACCCCTCCTCTCTATGTTATAGAGAAGAGAAACTGAAAGGGGGAGGTTATCGAAGGCACGTTCTTCGGTGACAATACTACTGCTGCTCCACAGTACAGTGAGTCGGCGTTGTCACCCTAGGACAGGAAGTGTGGGTCTGGCTGGATCACCAGGTGAAAATAAAAGCTGGCACATCTAAAGCTTAAAGTGGAGTGCCCACCAAAAAAAAAAAATGTGGCTTAAAAATCCTAAAAAAAAATAATAAAAAATTTTTTTTACTCACCTCTAAATGCCTGTTGCTAGGGGGACCCTCGTAGTCTGCCACCTTCATTGCCTGGGCTAAACGTCACTTCCCCTAGGCGCCGCACAGTCATCTGGGACCTGTCATATGTCCCAGATGAGTGAGCATCGAATCACGGTGGGGAACGAGGGGGGGGTCTCGTTCCCCCGCATCGCTGGACCCCGGGACAGGTAAGTGTCCGATTATTAAAAGTCAGCAGCTGCAGTATTTGTAGCTGCTGACTTTTAATTTTTTTTTTTGTGGGCACTCCACTTTAAGATTTATGTTTTTATTCTTGGATCTTTATCTCCGTGTGTGTATATATATATATATATATATATATATATATATATATATATATATATATATATCTATATAATTTTTACATTTTTATTACAGGTACTCATAGCGCTGTCAACTTACGCAGCGCTTTACACATACAGGGGGGGGGGGGGAATTATTATTTGACCCCCTGCAGATTTTGTAAGTTCCCCCACTTACAAAGGAATGAAGGGTCTATCATTTTTATCATAGGTGTATTTTAAATGATAGAGACAGAATATCATATCAACCAAAAATCCGTAAAAAACACATAATACAAACGTTATAAATTGAGTAAAATAAGTATTTGATCCCCAAGCAAAACATGACTTAGTACCAGGGGCGGACTGACCATTCGGCCACTTGGGCACTTCCCGAGGGCCCCGGGCCACTAGGGGGCCCTATCAGGGTTGCCAGCCTAAGTAAAACCAGGGACAGTATGTAAAAATCTGTGTTTTTTTTACATCTGTCTCTGAAATGTCCCTTACCGACATCCTTTTGGTCTAAAAATCCTGAGGTTATAGCTGCCCCACCTCTTAAGTACCTTCTCAGCCAATAGAAACATGTCTGTGTATATTGTGTGTACATGTATGTGTATACTGTGTGATTGTATACTGTGTGTGTATATTGTGTGGCCCCATAATCTCTGATTGCCTGGGGGCCCCATAATCTCCTATTGCCCGGGGGCCCCATGAGTTGTCAGTCCGCCCCTGCTTAGTACTCGGTGGAGAAACCCTTGTCGGCGAGCACAGAGGTGAGACGTCTCTTGTAGTTGGTGACCAGGTTTGCACACATCTCAGGAGGGATTTTGGTCCACTCTTCTTTACAGATTTTCTCTAGTTTCTTAGCTGTCGCTTGGCAATTCGAAGTTTTAGATCCCTCCATAAATTTTCTATAGGATTAAGGTCTGGCTAGACCACTCCATAACCTTAACCTGTGCTTCTTCTTAAGCCACTCCTTTGTTGCCTTGGTTGTATGTTTTGGGTCATTGTCATGCTGGAAGACCCATCCACGACCCATCTTCAGTGTTCTGGCTGAGGAAAGAAGGTTCTCATTCAAGATTTTACAATACATGGCCCCGTCCATGGGCTCCTCAATATGGCAAAGTCGGTTTGCACCTTTAGCAGAGAAACAGCCTCAAAGCATCATGTTTCCACCTCCGTGCTTGACTGTAGGGATGATGTTCTTAGGGTCATAGTCAGCATTTTTATTCCTCCAAACTCGGTGAGTCAAGTTAATGCCAAATAGCTAAATTTTGGTCTCCCAATCCTTCTCTGAATCATTTAGATGTTTATTGATAAACTTTAGACGGGCCTGTACATCTTCTTGGGGAAGGGGACCTTGCGGGCGCTGCAGGATTTCAATCCATGGCGGTGAATTGTGTTACCAATGGTTTGTTTGTTGACTGTGGTCCAGACTGCTTTGAGATCATTCACAAGCTTCTCCCGTGTAGTTCTGGGCTGATCCCTCACTTTTCTCATGATCATCCTCACCCCATGAGGAGCTCCAGACCGAGGGCTATTGATGGTTATTTTGTATTTCTTCCAGTTGCGAATAATTGATCCACAACAGTTGTCTTCTTCTCACCAAGCTTCTTGCTGATGGTCTTGTAGCCCATTCCAGCCTTGTGCAGGTCTACAATCTTGTCCCTGACGTCCTTTGATAGCTCTTTGGTCTTGCCCATGATGGGGAGGTTTGAATGGAAGAAAGAGATTCTGTGGACAGGTGTCTTTTATACACATAACGAGTTGTCGTTCGGAGCTCCTTCTTAAATTGACAGGACTAATCTGTGTACCACATGAGCCCCTACTGTAGCCAGTCTGTGGGAGCCAGAATTATTGTTGGTTGGTAGGGGATTAAATACCGTATATACTCGAGTTTTTCAGCACATTTTTTTGTGCTGAAAAATACCCCCCTCGGCTTATACTGGGGAGTCAAGCACTTTTCTGCAGCACTTTTCGGCCATATCTCGGGGCCACTTGGTGCTAGGAACCCCAAATTTGTGGAACGAACACTACAACATATCCAAATCTGGGGTTCCTAGCACCAAGTGGCCCCGAGATACGGGGGGGGGGGGCGCCAAAGTCGGTTTGGAAAATGTCATTCTCTACTGCAGAAGTGCTTGACATTTTCCGAACCGACTTTGGGGCCTCATATCTCGGGGCCACTTGGTGCTAGGAACCCTGAGATATGGGGCCCCAAAGTCAGTCAACTGTGTCCACCTGCAACAATGTCATTTCTGGACCCATTGGCTGCAGCTAGGGGGCATCTAGGAACCCTTAACTACAGAGTTTGAAGTTCAGGGGACCTATGGCTGCAAATGGGCACAGTGAGGCTGCAAATGGGCATTGTTGACCCTCTTTTCCGCTTACAGTAGCTGCGCATTTCTCACCCTAGGCTTATACTGGAGTCAATAAGTTTCCCATTTTTTGTGGTAAAATTAGGTGTCTCTGCTTATATTTGGGTCGGCTTATACTCGAGTATATACGGTACTCACTAAACTGCAACTCAATTCATAAAATTTGTGTTTTTTTTCTGGATTTTTGGTCGATATTCTGTCTCTATCATTTTAAATACACCTATGATAAAAATGATAGACCCTTCGTTTTTTTGTAAGTGGGCAAACTTACATAATCTGCAGGGGATCAAATAATTATTTTCCACACTGTATATTGTGCATTCACATCAGTCCCTGCCCTCAAGCAGGTTACAATCTAATGCCGCGTACACGAGGTCGGAATTTCCGATGGAAACAGTCCGATGGGAGCTTTTCATCGGATTTTTCGACCGTGTATATGCCCATCGGTCTTTTTCTGTTGGAATTTGACGGACTTTGGATTGAGAACCTGTTCTTAATTTTTCCGACGGAAAACCTTTCTATCGGATTTTCCGATCGTGTGTAGGCAATTCCGACACGCAAAATTCCGACGCATGCTCGGAAACAATTTGACGCATGCTCGGAAGCATTAAACTTCCCTTTTATAGTGCTGTCGAACGTGTTTTATGGCGCGGTGTTATTGACTGTTGGAATTTGGTGTGACCGTGTGTAGGCAAGACAGTTTGAGCGAAATTCCGTCGAAATTCCGACGGGAAAACCATGAGAGCTTTTTCCGACGAGAATTCCGACCGTGTGTACGCGGCATAAGGCCCATAACTCACATTCATACATAGACAGGAGACAATTAACCTACCAGCATGCCTTTGGAGTGTAGGAGGAAACCCACATAGGCGCAGGGAGAACATGCAAACTCCAGGCAGGTAGTGCTGTGGTTGGGATTCGAACCAATGCCCTTAGTGCTGCTAGGCAGGAGTGCTAACCACTTAGCTTTTTTAAATTTATTTAGCAATATTTTATTTTATTGTATTTTATTTTGTTTTCCTTTTTAATTTTTTTTAAAGATTATAGACTCCCCTTAGTTATCTAGAGGAGATATACAGTACTTCCATTCCCAACAGAACTTGATTATAAATGTTAGCAACTAGATTACATTTTATAGGACCACTGAACATTTGAAGGACCTGAACCACCTGGCTCCTAGCATTGATACATCCCTTGTATTATTCTACACAGCGCTAATCCCAATTTTTTTTTCTCCCTCTGAACCCAGGTATCTTCTAGCTCTTGGAGCGCAAAAGGATGTTGTGAACAGTGAAGGGGAGACGCCATCCGAGCTCATAGACTCTGACTGCGAGGAGTTAGTGCAGATCTTCTCGACGAAGAAGGGCGACTGATGAACCTTTACAAATTGACTACCAACCCCAGCGGGGGTGCATTTTTGACACGTGCTGCCCCCTGGTGGGAGCTGGTTGAGCACACAGACTGCAGCGGTTTCTTCCAGAGCTCTTGCCCAACTTAACCCAACTCACTCCCAAGCAGGCACATCGTGCCACCTGAGATGGGGAAAGGTGACCCAGCAGCAAGAGCGTGTGTATCAAAGGTCTTCAAAAGTCTTTAATTTTTTTTAAAAAGCATGCGTGGATTCATTATGGCAGCCACCAGTGACCCATTCACTGGTATAACTGGGTTGTGACTGTGCAGTGAAGAGGCCCTGCCTGAAAGAGGACAATAAGTTACCAAGGAAGGGAAAAGTGTTACCTGATTTTCCCGCACGCGGGGCAATGTCGTTTTGTCTACTAAGGTTTTTTTTTTTTTTCGGAATGTACATATCTTTATACAAAATTGTGGGTGTACTAAACAGTGTATTATTTTATAAATCCACATTAACAGAACAGCTTTTGTTAGACAAAAAAGCATAAAGATAAAAAAAAAAAAAAAAAAAAAAAAGTTATAAAACAAAAAAAAGTAATATAATTGCTGACTAAAATGGTGCTTTATGTGCATATGGGACACTTATTTTATTTATTTTATTTTATCTATCTATTGGTGGCGACAATTTTGTGCAGTTACTACATAACTAGACTGACAAGTTTCGATGAAGTTACTTGGTTTTAGGCTAGGATCGCACCCATGCTTTTCCAGTGCGTTTTCAGTTTTGCAGAAATGCACTGCAGTCCATTTAACATGATTTCCTATGAGTCACGTTCACATCTGGTGCATTTTTTTTTTTTTTTTATTGTCAGGGACTTTTTTTTGCCTGCTGCAGGTTGCGTTTTTTGGTTCAATAGACTTTAAAGTATTGACTCAGGGGGCTGAATACAAATGCACGCCACACTTTTCACATATTTATTTGTAAAAAATAATTGAAAACCATTTACTGTATATATTCGAGTATAAGCCGACCCGAATAAAAGCCGAGGCACCTAATTTTACCCCAAAAAACTGGGAAAACGTATTGACTCGAGGATAAGCCTAGGGTGAGAAATGCGCAGCTACTGTAAGTGGAAAAGGGGTCAACAATGCCCATTTGCTGCCTCACTCTGCCCATTTGCACGCCTCACTGTGCCCATTTGCACGCCATAGGTACCCTCAAACTTGGTAGTTAAGGGTTCCTAGATGCCCCCTAGCTGCAGCCAAAATCTGGGGTCTCTGGACCCAAAGGGTCCCGAAATGACATTGCTGCAGATGGACACAGTTGACTGACTTTGGGGCCCCGTATCTGGTGCTAGGTACCCCAAATTTGGTATGCAAACCCAGTGAAACTAGCAATATAACATATCCAAAGATGGGGTTCCTAGGACCAAGTGGCCCCGAGATACGGGCCCCAAAATCGTTTCGGAAAATGTCAAGCACTTTTCTGCAGCAGAGAATGACATTTTCCGAACCGACTTTGGGGCTCCGTATCTCGGGGCCACTTGGTGCTAGAAACCCCAGATTTGGATATGTTATATTGCTAGTTTCACTGGGTTTGCACGCCAAATTTGGGGTACCTAGCACCAGATACGGGGCCCCAAAGTCGGTCAACTGTGTCCATCTGCAGCAATGTCATTTCGGGACCCTTTGGGAGTTCCCACTGGGTTTGCACACCAAATTTGGGGTTCCTAGCACCAAGTGACCCCGAGATACAGGGCCCCAAAGTCGGTTCGGAAAATGTCATTCTCTGCTGCAGAAAAGTGCTTGACTCAAGTATAAGCCGAGGGGGGCATTTTCAGCACAAATAAATGTGCTGAAAACTCGGCTTATACTCGAGTATATACGGTATCATTTTCCTTCCACTTCACAATTATGTGCCACTTTGTGTTGGTTTATCACATAAAATATATTTTTATGTTTTTGTTTGTAACATGACAAAATGTATGTGTGTATATATATATATATATCACATGGCGATACCTGAAATTCTCTATTACATTTCTTCACAAATCACAGTAGTTGTTTCCTACCGCTTGTTTCCTTTTTTTTTTTGCCGTGACAGTGTAAGAAAAAAGTTGTAAAGAATGTGAACTTGTGGCATCTCCAAAACGAATAAACAGGATCCCCACAAACCAGGTAATAAAAGGTGCTTGCTAATACCTTTAAATGTGTCCAATGCTTCTTTTGTGTTCAAAGGGTGCCCCAAAAACTGAGACACAGTTCAGGAAACATTAGATTTTTGCTCTGATTGACTGAGGACATACTGTGAGTGCAGTCACCAAGTCACTATGTACTTACAGTGCAATGGTGCAGACAGCAGCGTTGACTTCATGTCTGCACAGGCTTGTACTGGCCATCGGGACTACAGGGAGTTTCCTGGTGGGCCGATGGCTCACTGGGCCGGTTTCAGTGACAGCCTGTCTAAGTAAATTTATTTATTTATTTTTTACTAGTAATGGCGGTGATCTGCGATTTTTAGCGGGACTGCGACATTGCGGCAGACAGATCGGACACTTTTAACACTTTTTTGGGACCATTGACATTTTTACAGCGATCAGTGCTATAAAAATGCACTGGTTACTGTGTAAATGTCACTGGCAGGGAAAGGGGTTAACACTAGGGGGCGATCAAGGGGTTAAATGTGTTCCATGGGAGGTGTTTCTAACTGTGGGGGGGATGGGACTGACTGGAGGAGGAGAAAGATCGCTGTTCCTGATCACTAGTAACAGCAGATCTCTCTCTCCTTCCCTGTCAGAACGGGGGACATCGCGGCCGCCGGCCATGCGCATCGAGTCCCCCACGGTGCAGCGGGCGCGCTTGCTATCGCTCTTAAAGGAGCCGACATACAGGTATGGCGATTCGCGGGAAAGAGCCGACCTGCCACAGTATAATGACGGCGGCTGGTCGGTAAGTGGTTAATAGATTAGAGCATGGCTCGCCAAACTTTATAAACAAAGGGCCAGTTTACTGGCCTTCAGACTTTCAGAGGGGCCGGACTGTGGCCATTGGAAGTAGAAACTGTCCCAGCATCAGTGGGAGTAAACAAACAGGGTTGCTGTTAGAAACCACAGGGCCCCATACAGACAAGCTGACATGGGGCCACATACTGCCAACGCTTCAGTTATGAATGAACACAGTGATGATTGGTACCAATCACTCATTGTGTTCATTCAGGAAGGGAAAAGGCTGGTAAATATGACATATTTACCGGATCCTTGCCCCCACTCTCTATCTTGAAGGATCCTATTGCATGCTTTCAACTGTCTGTGGGAAGGAGAGTAGGGAAGCCTGACAGCATTGCTGGGGTAGGGGGGGCCTGGGCAGCAGGGGGAAATGTATGTTGCACATGGAAAGTGATTGGTGTGGCGGGGGGGGCAATTACTGGAACTGATCCCCTGTTCTCTCTGCTCTCTCTGCAGCAGCTGAAAGCCAATGGGAGGGAGAAGAGAAGGAGCACATAGGGCAGTGATGGCGAACCTTGGCACCCCAGATGTTTTGGAACTACATTTCCCATGATGCTCAACTACACTGCAGAGTCCATGAGCATCATGGGAAATGTAGTTCCAAAACATCTGGGGGTGCCAAGGTTCGCCATCACTGACATAGGGGGTTGGTTCCAGTAATTGCCACCCCCCCCCCCCCCATGTAGCTCATCCTCCCTGCCCACATCCAGTTCACCCTGCTCCATGGGCCCCCCTACTGCCCCGGGCCCCATACAGGAGGATCGATGGTACCTCCTTATTCACCGCCCTGGGCTTAGTTCACACTGAAGCCCGAGGGGCTATAAAACAACAGGTTGATCCACATTTTACTGCCCACCTTCAAATTTACATGGCACCTGGAGGGGCAAGTTCACATTGCTGCTGATGTGCTGCTTGGCTTCGTAGTGCAGCAATTTGAACCCAGCATATCGAGTTTAGACCGGACTGCAACCGCTTGCCAAACACAGATATGGTGGGTGCGGCGCGGTATTCCAAAATAAAAACCTTCACCGGGATAGAAATTTCCATTGGTGATCGATAAAAAAAAAAAACAAGCATTCAGTACTGGTTCTTGAATACCTGTACAGATTGTCAACCGCGGTCGGAAAAGTGATCCACCGACAAACATCGTTTAGAGGGCGGTAAAGCTTCTGTCTGTGTGAAGGAAGCCTTAAAAGTACAGTGAAACCTCGGATTGCGGGTAACGGGGTATACAAGCATTTCCGCAATATGAGCTATTTAAAAAAAACGAAATCCTGACTCGACTTGCGATCGTTGTCTCGCAAGACGAGCAGGATTCAAGCCGCTGGGGTGTGCAGTACCGCATTTGGCCAGAGGTGCAGGGGCACAGGTGACGCTCAGAGACACTCGGAGACACTCAGTTCCTGAGCGTCTCTGAGGGTCTCCGGTGCCCCCGCACCTCTGGCCACATGCGGTACTGCATACACCGCTGCCCCCGCACCTCTGGCCACATACAGTACTGCATACACCGGTGCCCCGCACCTCTGGCCACATGTATTACTGCATACACCGGCACCCCCGCACCTCTGGCCACATGCATTACTGCATACACCGGCACCCCCGCACCTCTGGCCACATACAATACAGCATACACTGGTGCCCCCGCACCTCTTGCCACATACAGTACGGCATACACCGGTGACCCCGCACCTCTGGCCACATGCATTACTGCATACACCGGCACCCCCGCACCTCTGGCCACATACAGTACAGCATACACCAGTGCCCTCGCACCTCAGTCCACATGCAGTACTGCATACACCGGTGCCCCTGCACCTCTGGCCACATGCGGTACTGCATACACCGGTGCCCCCGCACCTCTGGCCACATACAGTACTGCATATACTGGTGCCCCACACCTCTGGCCAAATGCGGTACTGCATACACCGGTGCCCCGGCACCTCTGGCATATACAGTACTGCATACACCAGCGCCCCCGCACCTCTGGCCACATACAGTACTGCATACACCATTGCCCCCCCACCTCTGGCCACATGCGGTACTGCATACACCGGTGCCCCGGCACCTCTGCCATATACATTACTGCATACACCAGCGCCCCGCACCTCTGGCCACATACAGTACTACATACACCGGTGCCCCCGCACCTCTGGCCACATACAGTACTGCATACACCGGTGCCCCCGCACCTCTGGCCACATGCGGTACTGCATATATCGGTGCCCCCGCACCTCTGTCCACATACAGTACTGCATACACCGGCACCCCCGCACCTCTGGCCACATACAGTACTGCATATACCAGTGCCCCCGCACCTCTGGCCACATACAGTACTGCATACACCATTGCCCCCCCCCACCTCTGGCCACATGCGGTACTGCATACACCGGTGCCCCGGCACCTCTGCCATATACATTACTGCATACACCAGCGCCCCGCACCTCTGGCCACATACAGTACTACATACACCGGTGCCCCCGCACCTCTGGCCACATACAGTACTACATACACCGGTGCCCCCGCACCTCTGGCCACATACAGTACTACATAAACCGGCGCCCCCGCACCTCTGGCCACATACAGTACTACATACACCAGCGCCCCGCACCTCTGGCCACATACAGTACTACATACACCGGTGCCCCCGCACCTCTGGCCACATACAGTACTACATACACCGGTGCCCCCGCACCTCTGGCCACATACAGTACTACATACACCAGCGCCCCGCACCTCTGGCCACATACAGTACTGCATACACTGGTGCCCCCGCACCTCTGGCCACATACAGTACCGCATACACTAGCAGTGACACTGGAAAGAGTTATCTGAGTTTCCATTGATTCCTATGCGGGAAACTCGCTTTGATATACGAGTGCTTTGGATTACAAGCATGCTTCTGGAAAGGATTATGCTTGTAATCCAAGGTATTACTGTACATACCATAAGACACATTTGAATATATGTAAAGTACGCTTTCAAATACAATAATTCATTTTATGTGATACATACTGTTGTAAATTGCTTTTATGTGAAGAGTAACAATGTAACAGGATCACATCAGGTGTAACATTGTAACACATCCAGTATGTTTCTGATGAAATGTCACAAATTAGCACACCTGTTCTTCCTCCTGGACGTCTATTGTAATAAAATGCTGTTCTGAACATGAAGAGGAGTTTTTTTTTATGTTTGTATTTCAGTTAACAAGATGGTTTTCCTGCCTTCCCTGTGTATTCACCCAAAAAAAAAAAATCTGCGACTAAGCCCTGGTTCACACTTCTGCAACTTCTCATGCGACTTGCTGCAACGTGCGACACAGTCTCGTGAAAGGTCAAAACACATTTGTTTCAATGGGTGCCGTCTTAATTGCTGCACCTCAAGTCTCAGCGACAAAAAAAAAAAGAACCCCACAGGGCTCTCTAAAGACAGCAGCCATATGCGTTTTTTTTTTCTCCTGCAGCCACACGCAGAAGTATGAATCTACAGCAAATCCTTGCCTATGTTCCAGTTGGTGCCACGACTGCTGCCCCAGGTTTCCTCTTCCAGGGTGGCTCCATTCTCTTGCAGCATCCTAAAGGAGCCACTAGCAGGGACTAGAGCTACAGTCCTTACTAGGGTTTAGACATGTGCAGAACGAAAAAATTGCTTTCAATTCGTTATTTACATAAAATTTGTTTAGTTAAATTCGGAATTACTTTTGTTTATTCGTTTTCAAATCGATTCGAAAAGTTTTCCAATTTCCAAAAATAATAAAATAGAAAATTTCTGCGTCTTTAGGTAGGAACCGATGAAATTCGTCAGCTATTCATTAGACTGCGAAAATGTCCCAATTTTAATCCGGAATGAAACGAGCCGCAAAAGGGTTTCCACCTCATCCCATCACATATTAAAAGTCGCAGTGCCTTAGCATTAAAAATATGTGTCGTTTACACTTTGGCTTCAACTTCATTATGGCAAAGGGCTTCTCCATCCTTTTGTAACAACTGTTCCCAACATTTTGAATGGGAATGAGGGACAATATCAAATACCACCCCCAAAATCAGCACCAATAGCTGACGCCCGCAGATGGGATCTCCCATCCTGGGTGGGCGTCATATGACGTCCTCTCATTCCCCCGGCCGTCTAGGGTCCCTCGCTCGGGACCTGGTTGCTACCGGATGTCCGCCGCAAAAAAGGACGTCTGTGTATGTAAACACACAGATCCACGTTTTTGTTTATGGGGAACAGTCTCCTCCCCTTGTCACGTCGCATGAACCCCTGCAGCGCCCCCTAGTCTTAACCCCTTCCCTGCTATTTGTCAGTGCAATTTTAAGCGATCGCGTGTAAATGTGGCGTCAAAATCGCAAAAAGAAAAAAAAATTGCTACTGGTAAGGAAGCGGGGTAGAAAAATCCGGCCCGAGGGCTGAAGTTTATTATAGCAAAAAATTGTCGCTCTTGTTTTGAGAATTAACAGAGGTGAAAAAAAAACGAAAATTTGGGGAAAAAGGGACGTCAATTTTGTTTGGGAATCGCACGACCGCGCAATTAAAATCCTCCGGGGCTGAAGTGGTTAAAGGAGAATTAACAAATAAAAAACGAATTTGAATTGAATTTTGAATCGGGTTCGTATTTTAATTAGAAAACTTTTCAAATTCGAATCGTTTTCCAATTTCCAAAGAGGATAAAATAGAATCGAAAATAAAGGAATAGAATAGATTTTTTTTTATTTTTTCTATTCTATTCCTTTTTTTCTATTCTATTTTATTATTTTTGGAAATTGGAAAACTTTTCAAATCGATTTGAAAACGAATAAACAAAATTAATTCCAAACACAAATTAAATAAATGAAACTAATTTAACTAAAGGAATTTATGTAAATAACGAATCGAAACAAAACAAAAAAAGTGGTTTTTTTTTTTTTCCACCGCCATTCCTTTATATTGGCTTTTAAAATTTACAAATGTAGCAATTTATAATTTGGATGAAGGCCCCTTTCACACTTGTGCGACTTCAAAGTCGAGCGATTTCACTGCGATTTTGCAGCGATTCTCGGCTGCGATTTTTGCCGCGATTTCAAGGAATGCCTGTGTAAGTGCCATCAAAATCGGACCAAAGTAGTGCAGGGATACTTTGAAGTCGGAATGACTTGAAGTCGTACTACCCTGTTTCCCCGAAAATAAGACCTAGCATGATTGTCGGTGATGGCTGCAAAATTAGCCCTACCCCCCAAATAAGCCCTGCCCTGTTTCCCCAAAAATAAGCCCTACCCTGAAAATAAGACCTACAAGGACTTTAACTAGGGCTTATTTTGGGGGTAGGGCTTATATTGCAGCCATCACCGACAATCACGCTAGGTCTTATTTTCGGGGAAACAGGGTAATATGAATGGCTGTCATTGGAAATCATGGGGAACGACTTGTGATGCTACTTTGCAGTCCCAAATCGTGGGACAAGTCTTATAAAATAAAAGGGTGTGAAAGGGGCCGAAAGGTTTAGCACTGGGAAACACTTTTTGAAAGATAAAAAGTGCATTTTATATACATCTATATAGATCAGAACAAAATGAGGGACAAATGAGGAGGAATGGGGGACAGAGGGACATTGCTCCCAATCAGGGACATTCCCTCGAAATCAGGGACAGTCCCTTGAAATCAGGGACAGTTGGGAGCTATGTGACTACACTGTACATGGTTAGCCCTTTCCTGTGAAGACAGAAAGCAGCACTGAGAGTGCAGAAGAAAGTTGGAAATGGTGACTGGTGGGGTAAGAATTTTAATTTTTTACTGGGGAACGTTTATTTTATTGTGCTCAATGGAGTTAAATGAAACAAATGGCCAGCTGCTTGTAATCTCCCTGGGGGAACATGCAACAGATGATTATACAAGGGAGTTGACACCCCATAACAGGAAGTGCCCGACATTCCCTTCTAATGATGGCCAAGAGCAGGGGCGGACTGACCATTCGGGCACTTCCCGAGGGCCCCGGGCCACCAGGGGGCCCCATCAGGGTTGCCAGCCTCAGTAAAACCAGGGAGAGTATGTAAAAATCTGTGTTTTTTTTTTACATCTGTTTCTGAAATGTCCCTTACCGACATCCTTTTGGTCTAAAAATCCAGAGATTATAGCTGCCCCACCACTCCAGTACCTTCTCAGCCAATAGAAACATGTCTGTGTATACTGTGTAATTGTATACTGTGTGTGTGTGTGTGTGTGTGTGTGTATATTGTGTGGCCCCATAATCTCTGATTGCCTGGGGGCCCCATAATCTCTGATTGCCCGGGGGCCCCATGAGTTGTCAGTCCGCCCCTGGCCAAGAGAGCCCAGCATCAGCATCCTGGAGATCTTTGCCTGATCAGGATGTGAGGACTTCCCTGGGACTGGAATCCATGTAAAGCATGTGGGCCGCAGCTGTGTACACTAGAAAGCAATGTAATTAGATCTAACAACACCAACCCAGGAATGAGACACTTGCTCCTTTGTCTCCCTGCTGCTCCGAGTTATTTGATCTCAGCACAAAGATGAAACACTGGGGTCTCAAGCGAGCGGATTCGCAGCTATGCATGGCAGGAAGGTGCGGTAAAATGTGCATTTGCATTACTGCAATGGATAAACAGCAAGAGGATAGGGATTTTCAAGGTGCCACAATTAGTACCCAGTTAAGTACCAGGCCTTTTTCTGACATTTGTTGTTTACATTGGTATTTTTTGCTAGAAAATTGCTGATAACACACTATATATATACAGGGGGTCCCCGAGTTACGAACTCGTTAGGGACTGCCCGCCTGTACGGAAGTCGGAAATGTTCGTAAGTCGGCCGCGCATGCGCAGACCGACAAATACGGAGATTTCCGGATATATATATATATATATATATATATATATATATATATATATATATATATATATATATACATATATATATATACACACACACACACATACACACATACATATACATACATACACACACACATATACATATATACATACATACACACACACATACATACATACACACACACATATATGTATGTATATATGTATATATATATATACACACACACACACATTTGAGCTCATAAGGAAACATACCCTGGCATAATTTATGAAATTGCTTGGCCATTTTTCAGAGAATATGAATGATAACACATAAACTTTTCTTTCACTCATGATTAGTGTTTGGCTGAAATCATTCATTATCAATCAACGGTGTTTACTCTTTTAAATTCATAATGGCAACAGAAACTACCCAAATGACCCTGATCAAAAGTTTACATACCCCAGGTCTTAATGCAGTGGAACCTCGGATTACGAGCATAATCCGTTCCAGGAGAATGCTCTTAATCCAAAGTACTCGCATATCAAAGCGAGTTTCCCCATTGAACCCAATGGAAACAAAAATAATTAGTTCCGCATTGACTTCAATGGCATGCAATACCGCATGCTGCCAGAGGTGGGGGGGGGGCACCGGAGAGCCTTGGAAATGGCCGGAAAGGCCAGAGGACACCTCGGCTGACCTCGGCAAACCTTGGAAAGACTCCGTTCCCGAGGTTCGCCGAGGTCAGCCGAGCTGTCCTCGGGCCTTTCTGTGCATTTCTGAACAGTGCCGATCGCCCCCCCCCTCAATTCAGGCCAAACGTGGTACTCCACGCTTTGACCTGAATCAAGACAAGACTTAGCAAGCCTAGATACGATTTTTAAAAATACAGTGCTCGTATAGCGAAGCGATTGTTAACCGCGTTACTCACAATCCGAGGTTCTACTGTACCGTGTATTGCCCCCTTTAACATCAATGACAGCTTAAAGTATTTTGTGGTATTTGTGGATGAGGCTCTTTATCTTCTAAGATGGTAAAGCTGCCCATTCCTCTTGGCAAAAAACCTCCAGTTCCTGTAAATTCTTGGGCTGTCTTCCATGAACGGCACGTTTGAGATCTCCCCAGAGTGGCTCAATGATATTGAGGTCAGGAGACTGAGATGGCCACTCCAGAACTTTCACTTTATTCTGCTGTAGCCAATGACAGGTGGACTTGGCCTTGTGTTTTGGATCATTGCCATGTTGGAACATCCAAGTACGTCCCATGCGCTGCTTCCTGGCTGATGAATGCAAATGTTCCTCCAGTATTTTTTGATAACATACTGCATTCATCTTGCCATCTATTTTGACCAAATTTTCCTGTGCCTTTGTAGCTCACACATCCCCAAAACATCAGCGATCCGCCTCCGTGTTTCACAGTAAGAATGGTGGACCTTTCATCAGAGGCCTTGTTGACTCCTTTCCAAATGTAGTGTTTATGGTTGTGGCCAAAAAGCTAAATTTTGGTCTCATCACTCCAAATGACTTTGTGGCAGAAGGTTTGAGGTTTGTCTCTGTGCTGTTTGGCGTATTGTAAGTGGGATACTTTGTGGTATTTGCGTAGTAATGTCTTTCTTCTGGCGACTCGACCATAAAGCCCATCTTTCTTCAAGTGCCTCCTTATTGTGCATCTCGAAACAGCCACACCCCATGTTTTCAGAGAGTCCTGTATTTCACCTGAAGTTATTTATGGGTTTTTCTTTGCATCCCAAACAATTTTCCTGGCTGAAATTTTAGTTGGTCTACCTGACCGTGGTTTGGTTTCAACAGAACCTCTCATTTTCCACTTCTTGATTAGAGTTTGAACACTGCTGATTGGCATTCTCAACTCCTTGGATATCTTTTTATATCCATTTCCTGTTTTATACAGTTGAACTACTTTTTCCTGCAGATCCTTTGACATTTCTTTTTTGCTTTCCCCATGACTCAGAATCCAGAAACCTCAGTGCAGCACTGGATGAAAGATGCAAGGGTCTGTCAGGAGTCCAGAAACTCATTGACCTTTTATACACACACACTAATTACAAGCAAACAGATCACAGGTGAGGATGGTTACCTTTAATATCCATTCAAACCCCTTTGTGTCAACTTGTGTGCATGTTATCAGGCCAAAATCACCAGGGTATGTAAACTTTTGATCAGGGTCATTTGGGTAGTTTCTGTTGTCATTATGATTTAAAAAGAGTAAAAACAGTTGATTGATAATAAATGGCTTCAGCCAAACACTAACCATGAGTGAAAGAAAAGTTTTTGTGTTATCATTCATATTGTCTGAAAAATGGCCAAGAAATCATAAAAATTCTGCCAGGGTGTGTAAACTTATGAGCACAACTGTTATCTATATATATATATATATTTTTTTTAGCAGAGACCCTAGAGACTAAAATGGCGGTCATTGCAAAATGTTATGTCACACTGTATTTTTGCAGTGATGTTTCAAATGCAAATTTATTTTTTAAATACACTCTCATGAAAAAAAAAAAAAAGACATCACAGTAAAAAAAAAATAAAAAAAAAAATAATATAAATATAAATATATCACTGTATTTTTGCAGTGATGTTTCAAATGCAAATTAATTTTTTAAATACACTCTTATGAATAAAAACAAAAAAAAGACACATCACAGTATATATATATATATATATATATATATATATATATATATATATATAAATAATTATTTTTTCTTTTTTTAAGCAGAGTCCCTAGAGAATAAAATGGCGGTCATTGCAAAATGTTATGTCACACTGTATTTTTGCAGTGATGTTTCAAATGCAATTTTTTTTTTTTTTAAATACACTTTCATGAATAAAAACAACAAAAAAAAACACAACACAGTTTGTATAATGTGAAAGATGATTTTTTTGTATAATGTGAAAGATGATGTTACGCCGAGTAAATAAATACCTAACATATTTGTGAAGGAAAGCCCCTATCATGCTCCTGTCACTTCCAATCAAGACAAATATTAAAACCATCACAGAAGAAAGAGACTTCAGCTCTACATGTTTCACCAATATATGGCTTCTTCAGGATTCTTATGAGTGCTGCATAAACAGGGTGCTTAGAAGAATCAAAAAGGATAAACACTTCATACGTCAAGCAGAAGCAAATGAGAGAAGGGCAGGCCTCGAAATGGATTTGTTACCATAGGAGGGACAGGTACCATACTTTAATGCCTTAAATGGGAGGGGGGCACCTTAAAATTTCCAAAGCTTCACGATTATTTACTATCCCATGAAAAAATGACCAACATTCATATGGAGCAGGACCAGACGGAGGGGTAAAGCAGACGCCAAGGAGGTAAATCGAGACTCAGTTGTAACACAGATGTGTAAAGTACATGTACAATTCATCCACCAAAGGGGGGAGGGATAAGCCAACAAGTGTACCACTCACTGCTCACTGATATAAAATATGTACTAAGTAATAAAGTAGGGTTTTCTTGTTAAAAAAGTAATAAAGTAGGGTCATTTTTAGAGACAACAATGTGCAATGTGTCAAAACACGAATATTGGTAAAAAAATTATTTTATTATAAACCGATATTAAAATGTAAATACATATTAAGATGAAATATCGTATACAACATTTTTTAGGTTTTTTACAAGTGCTCTTCGCTCGACGCGTTTCGCCTGACCTGCTTCTTCAGGAGCTAGCAAAGCTTTACATGTATTGCCACAACATCGATATTCCAAGGAGTCATTAAACAGACTTTTAAAATGAATGACTAATGCTCAAAAAGGCAAGGAGCCAACCCCATTGCAATTTATCAGGCATAGGGGGAACAGAATGAAGACCAGAAGGATCCCACCAAGCACCTGGGAATCCCACAAGATATTTGCATTCAATAATTTGATGGAAGTATTCAAAAGGAGAGAGGCAATGGTCTTAAAAAGAAGATTTGGCAGATTCACAGGGTAAGGAGCCTATACCAAGAAAAGCAATGAATCCTTCCTGCATGGGTAACAATCGTCCAATAATCAAGATGTAATAAAGGGAATCCACTGTCTCCTTGCAGACGCTTAGCGTATAGCAAATTATTGAATGCAAATATCCTGAGGGATTCCCAGGTGCTTGGTGGGATCCTTCTGGTCTTCATTCTGTTCCCCCTATGCCTGATAAATACTGATGGGGGGTTGGCTCCTTGCATTTTTGAGCGTTAGCCATTCATTTTAAAAGTGTCCGATTACTTCTTGGAATATCGATGTTTTCACAATACATGTAAAGCTTTGCTAGCTCCCGAAGAAGCCGACCAGGCGAAACATGTTGAGTGAAGAGCACTTGTAAACAACCTAAAAAATATTGTACGCAATATTTTATCTTAATATTTATTTACATTTATATTTTAATATTTTTACGAATATTCGTGTTTTGACACCTTTAAAATCCCACATTGTTGTTTCTTAAAATGATCTATTCCTGGGATGTTGGTGTCCTTGATAATCAGGTTAAGTGGTACACTTAAGATTTGTTCACCACTGAAGTATGGTACCTGTTCCTCCTATGGTCACTAATACATTTCGAGGCCTGTTTTTTTTTGTTGCAGGCAGCCAATTGAGACAGATTTTCTCAGGTCTGCAGTTGAATTTAGCACTGGAGATCAGACAGATGCAAAATTTTGGTCCATTCATAGTGGGGAATATTGGTGTCAGTGGGGGGACATTGGTATTAGCTTGGGAATATTGGTGCCAGTGGGAGGACATTGGTATTAGTGGGGAATAATAGTGTCAGTGGGAGGACATTGGTATTCAGGGGCGGGCTGGGCCGGGGGGCAGGGATGCAACAATTGCCCCCTGGGCCGCTCTGATTCCCTGTAAAAAGGCTGATGTGCTGTCAGCTGGGAACTGTGCAGTTCCGCGGGTGACTTAGGAGGGAGGCTGACAGGGCTGGATAACAGCCCAGAAGCGTGTGGGAATGTTTGTGCTGTGAGCGGACATCTGTCCTCCTGTCACAGTGCTTCCCCAGCTTCTGAGCTGAAAGTCCGTGTCCATTGCGAGCACAGCCGAATGGAAGAGGGTGGATCCGCTCTGCCTCCTCCAGCCCCCTCTCTCACTGTGCCCGCCCACACTCTGAGCAGCCCGTGTGCTGTGTCTGAATAGGAGGTGTGGGCGGGAACATTTAAACAGAGCAGACAGTGTTTTGTATGGGGCTGTGATGATCATGACTGAGTCTCGTGCTGGGTCCTTCCTTCCAAGTAAGTGATCTGTGATCAGCCTCTCCCCCCCTCTCTCCCAAATTCCTCTCCCCTCTCTGTCTGCAGATAAGGAGGTTTCTTTCAGCAGCATGTGCAGTACCTGGTCCTATGTAGTATGATGTGTACACCTCACACTGGTCTGCTGCAGTGCTGGTGATCTCACTGTCTTCCTGCATGTCCCCCCAGTCAAATGCAGCCACACTGTACCCATCAAAGTCAAGCTCACTGTGCCCACCAAATGCAGCCACACTGTGCCCACCAAATGCAGCCACACTGTGCCCACCAAATGCAGCCACACTGTGCCCACCAAATGCAGCCACACTGTGCCCACCAAATGCAGCCACACTGTGCCCACCAAATGCAGCCACAATGTGCTCACCAAATGCAGCCACACTGTGCCCACCAAATGCAGCCACACTGTGCCCACCAAATGCAGCCACATTGTGCCCACCAAATGCAGCCACACTGAGCCCATCAAATTCAACCTCACTGTTCCCAAATGCAGCCACACTGTGCCCACCAAATGCAGCCACACTGTGCCCACCAACTGCAACCTCACTGTGCCCATCAAAGTCAAGCTCACTGTTCCCAAATGCAGCCACACTGTGCCCACCAAATGCCGCCACACTGTGCCCATCAAATTAAACCTCACTGTTCCCAAATGCAGCCACACTGTGCCCACCAAATGCAGCCACACTGTGCCCATCAAATTAAACCTCACTGTTCCCAAATGCAGCCACACTGTGCCCATCAAATGCTGCCACACTGTGCCCATCAAATTAAACCTCACTGTTCCCCAATGCAGCCACACTGTGCCCACCAAATGCAGCCACACTGTGCCCACCAAATGCAGCCACACTGTGCTCACCAAATGCAGCCACACTGTGCCCACCAAATGCAACCTCACTGTGCCCATCAAATTCAACCTCACTGTTCCCAAATGCAGCCACACTGTGCCCACCAAATGCAGCCACACTGTGCCCACCAAATGCAGCCACACTGTGCCCACCAAATGCAGCCACACTGTGCCCACCAAATGCAGCCACACTGTGCCCACCAAATTCAACCTCACTGTGCCCATCAAATTCAACCTCACTGTGCCCAAATGCAACCTCACTGTGCCCATCAAATTCAACCTCACTGTGCCCATCAAAGTCAACCTCACTGTGCCCCCCAAATGCAGCCACACTGTGCCCATGAAATTCAACCTCACTGTTCCCAATGCAGCCACACTGTGCCCACCAAATGCAGCCACACTGTGCCCATCAAATTCAACCTCACTGTGACAAAATGCAACCTCACTGTGCCCATCAAATTCAACCTCACTATGTCCATATGCAGCCACACTGTGCCCATCAAATTCAATCTCACTGTGCCCAAATGCAGCCACACTGTGCCCAAATGCAGCCACACTGTGCCCATCAAATGCAGCCACACTGTGCCCATCAAATGCAGCCACACTGCTCATCAAATGCAGCCACACTGTGCCCATCAAATGCAGCCACACTGTGCCCATCAAATGCAGCCACACTGTGCCCATCAAATGCAGCCACACTGTGCCCAAATGCAGCCACACTCTGCCCATAAAATGCAGCCACACTGTGCCCATCAAATGCAGTCACACTGTGCCCATCAAATACAGCTTCACCGTGCCCATCAAATGCAGCCACACTGTGCCCATCAAATGCAGCCACACTGTGCCCATCAAATGCAGCCCCTCTGCTCATCAAATGCAGCCACACTGCTCATCAAATGCAGCCACACTGTGCCCAAATGCAGCCACACTGTGCCCATCAAATGCAGCCACACTGTGCCCATCAAATACAGCTTCACCGTGCCCATCAAATGCAGCCACACTGTGCCCATCAAATGCAGCCACACTGTGCCCATTAAATGCAGCCCCTCTGCTCATCGAATGCAGCCACACTGCTCATCAAATGCAGCCACACTGTGCCCATCAAATGCAGCCACACTGTGCCCATCAAATGCAGCCACACTGTGCCCATCAAATGCAGCCACACTGTGCCCATCAAATGCAGCCCCTCTGCTCATCAAATGCAGCCCCTCTGCTCATCAAATGCAGCCACACTGCTCATCAAATGCAGCCACACTGCTCATCAAATGCAGACACACTGTGCCCAAATGCAGCCACACTGTGCCCAAATGCAGCCACACTGTGCCCATCAAATGCAGCCACACTGTGCCCATCAAATGCAGTCACACTGCTCATCAAATGCAGCCACACTGTGCCCAAATGCAGCCACACTGTGCCCATCAAATGCAGCCACACTGTGCCCATCAAATGCAGCCACACTGTGCCCATCAAATGCAGCCACACTGCTCATCAAATGCAGCCACACTGCTCATCAAATGCAGCCACACTGTGCCCATCAAATGCAGCCACACTGTGCCCATCAAACGCAGCCACACTGTGCCCAAATGCAGCCACACTCTGCCCATCAAATGCAGCCACACTGTGCCCATCAAATGCAGTCACACTGTGCCCATCAAATACAGCTTCACCGTGCCCATCAAATGCAGCCACACCGTGCCCATAAAATGAAGCCATAGTGACCACCAGCAGCATTTAACCTGCCTGCTCGCTGTCTGACTGGCACTGACCGCATCTTGGTGGCGGTGAGCTGTGGGACGGGCAGCGGGTCAGGCAGCGGCTCCCGTGTCCTCCATGCTTTTCCTCCTACTAGATGCCCAATAGGAGCACCTGACCTTCCATCCAATCAGGTGATGGGTATTAGACCTGCGCTATCCTGGTTGGTGGAGAGCCGGTTCAGTGTTAAAAAAGCAAATATTAATTTGCCTTTCTAATACACCTGGGTGGGCTTCAAGTGCAATGCTCTGCGCTCCGAGTCCACCCTATTTTGAAGCCTATTACGCCACTGTAATCCAGGCATCCGGCGTCTTAAAAGGGCCGGATGGCTAAATAGGGGGTGGCCGCGGCGGCCAGGGATAGATTCATGTTGTGCATGAATATATTCCTTTAGCATATAGGGAAATGAGCGGGGTCTCGCTCTCTCGCTGTGCAGGAAAATGTGGAGCGGTGTCTCTGTGTAGCATAGCTTTACTCACAGAGTGACCCGGCCGGCCAAGATGCGTTTGTTCCACTGCTTGCCTCTATCGTCTGCAGTGGTTGCTAGGATTGCCTGGCTTCTAGCAACCAGTGATGTCACAGTCCCCAGGAGGAAAGTGAGGCTGAGGCCCCAGCATTCAGAGTGGAGGAGGATCTTCTGCCTCCTCTACGCCTATTAGTGTTTTATCCACCCACCTCCTCCCTCCATCTTCTCCTGTGCCGCAGCATGCGCCTTGGAGCCTGCCTGAGGGAAGGGAACTGTCACTGACTGACTGTGCCAGAAGCACCTCTACAGAGTCAAACTGCCTGAGGTGAGGTCGGGAGCAGTGAATGAATTAGAACATATGTGTAATGTGGAGCATGTGTGTCATGGGAGAATGAGCTGGCAGCAGAGGAGGAGATCACATCATTAAATCTCAGCCAGGGTTCATGCTTGGACTTGTAGTCCTTTACTAGTTGGGGGGGGGGGTCAAATCCTTAAATCTCAGGCGGTAATGCTTGGACTTGTAGTCCCTCACTAGTTGGGGGGGGGGGGGGTCAGGTCCTCAGCTCTGAGGGATTCATACAGGGACTTGTTTGCACTTTAGTTCCTGGAGGCCATGGTGGTACAGGTCCTCCACGGGTCCTGGAGGGCCACATTGTCCTCCCTGCCCCTCCCCCCACCTTTGTGATCATGGAAAACCTAAAGCCCCATACACACGGTCGGATTTTCGCATGGATTCTGTCCGATCGGACAATGTTGTTGAAAAATCCGACCGTGTGTATGCACCATCGGACAGTGTACGTCGGATTGTCCGACGGACAAAGTCCTATCTCCTGCTGGATAGATTTTTTGACAACACGGTCCGATCACACCAAATCCGATCGTGTGTAGCGTTGTCCGACGGACAAAGTGCTACGCATGCTCAGATCACATTACAAGACCAAAGCTATTGGCTACTTGCCTCTACGTAGTCCCGTCGTAGGCAAAAAACGTCACCACGTTCAGAATGATCGGATTTTCCGACAACTTTGTCCGACCGTGTGTATGCAACACCAGTGTCGGACAAAGTACGACGGACATGATCCGACGGACCTGGTCCACGGATAATCCGCGCGTGTGTATGGGGCTTTAGACTGTTTTCCTGATCCATCACTTTGCCACCACCGGTTCTATGGGCCACTTGACTGGACTTGCCCCCCAGGCCTAAGGCTGCCAGCCCTCCCCTGTTGGTATTAGTGGGGAATATTGGTATTAGTGTGGGAATATTGGTGTCAGTGGGAGGACATTGGTATTAGTAGGGAATATTGGTGTCAGTGGGGGGACATTGGTATTAGTTTGGGAATATTGGTGTCAGTGGGAGGACATTGGTATTAGTGGGGAATAATAGTGTCAGTGGGAGGACATTGGTATTAGTTTGGGAATATTGGTGTCAGTGGGAGGACATTGGTATTAGTGGGGAATATTGGTATTAGTGGGGGAATATTGGTGTCAGTGGGAGGACATTGGTATTAGTAGGGAATATTGGTGTCAGTGGGGGGACATTGGTATTAGTTTGGGAATATTGGTGTCAGTGGGAGGACATTGGTATTAGTGGGGAATAATAGTGTCAGTGGGAGGACATTGGTATTAGTTTGGGAATATTGGTGTCAGTGGGAGGACATTGGTATTAGTGGGGAATATTGGTATTAGTGGGGGAATATTGGTGTCAGTGGGAGGACATTGGTATTAGTAGGGAATATTGGTGTCAGGGGGAGGACATTGGTATTAGTGGGGGAATATTGGTGTCAGTGTTGGTGTCAGTGATGCTAGTGGGGCACATTGGTGCTAGTGGGGGGACATTGATGTTAGTTTGGGGATACTTATGCTAGTAGGGGGATATTGGTGCTAGTGGGGGGATACTGGTTCTAGTGGGAGAACATTGGTGTCAGTGGGGGGATACTGATGCTAGTGGGGGTGACATTGGTACTAGTGGGGGGAGTATTGATGTTAATGGGGGAACAATGGTGCTAGTGTGAATACTTCGGTGCTAGTGGGGGGACATTGGTGCTAGTGGGGACAACATTGGTCCTAGTGGGGGGACATTGGTGTCAGTGTGGGGACAATGATGGTAGTGGGGGGGATATTGGTGTCAGTGGATGGACATTGATGCTAGTTTGGGGATACTGTTGCTAGTGGGGGGACACTGATGCTAGTGGGAGGACATTGGTGTCAGTGGGGTGATATTGATGATAATGTGGGGACCATTGGTGCTAGTGGGAGGACATTGATGTTGGTGGGAGGACATCATTGGTGCTAGTGGGAGGACATTGATGTTGGTGGGAGGACATCATTGGTGCTAGTGGGGGGACATTGATGTTGGTGGGAGGGCATCATTGGTGCTAGTGGGGGGGACATTGATGTTGGTGGGAGGACATCATTGGTGCTAGTGGGGGGGACATTGATGCTAGTGGGGGGGGACATTGATGCTAGTGGGGGGACATTGGTGCTAGTGGGGGGACATTGATGCTAGTGGGGGGACAGTGGTGCTAGTGGGGGGGACATTGGTGCTAGTGGGGGGGACACTGATGCTAGTGGGAGGACATTGGTGCTAGTGGGGGGGGCATTGGTGCTAGTGGGGGGGCATTGGTGCTAGTGGGGGGACATTGGTGCTAGTGGGGGGGGGACATTGATGCTAGTGGGGGGGGCATTGGTGCTAGTGGGGGACATTGGTGCTAGTGGGGGGGCATTGGTGCTAGTGGGGGGGACATTGGTGCTAGTGGGGGGGGCATTGATGCTAGTGGGGGGGGCATTCGTGCTAGTGGGGGACATTGGTGCTAGTGGGAGGACATTGGTGCTAGTGGGGGGGCATTAGTGCTAGTGGGGGGGACACTGATGCTAGTGGGAGGATATTGGTGCTAATGGGGGGACATTGATGCTGGTGGGGGGGGGGGGGACATTGATGCTGGTGGGGGGGACATTGATGCTGGTGGGGGGACATTGGTATCAGTGGTTTGAATTGCTTACCCAGACCACGCTCTGCATCCAAAGTGGTGGCCTCGCTCTTCTCATCTGTGGGAACCATACTGCTACTGTAGGACAGGAAATCTCTCCATCACAGAAGACAACGAGCCATTCAATCACCTGACAGCAGGACACGGACAGGCTGGAGCCACGGACCCGGGATAGTGCTGCAATTCTTGGACAGCGCCAAAGAATCTGGGCCTGTTGGAAGGTATTACACCATGTTACACAGAAATGACTTCTTCCAATGGGTGGGGCTCACCACCAGGCATTATTAGCAGAGCCACTTAATTAGGTTCACTGTGCTAGTACTGAGTTGGACCCAATTTTGCCTTCAGAACTGTTTTCATTCTTGGTGGCATTGATTCAACAAGGTGTTGTAAACATTCCTCAGAGATTTTGCTCCATAGTGACATGATAGCATCACGCAGTTGCTGCAAATTTGTTGGCTGCACATCCATGATGCCAGTCTCCTGTTCCACCATTCCGCTGATTTAATGTAGATAAGGCACTACGTGAGTTTAATTGTCACCTTAATCAGCCACAGAACCTGTGTAATTAATATGTGTTCGGTTTAAAGGGATGAGGTTTCAACCCTACCAGAAACTGCTACTGGGTGCCGCCATCTTGGATGTGATGTCAGAACTGGCACTCAAGTAACGCTCTATGTCAGTGATGGTGAACCTTGGCACCCCCCGATGTTTTGGAACTACATTTCCCATGATGCTCATACACTCTGCTGTGTAGTTGAGCATCATGGGAAATGTCAATCCAAAACATCGTGGGGTGCCAAGGTTCACCATCACTGGTCTAAAGTATTCATCTTCACACATTAACCACTTGCACACCGTCAAATGAAGGCAGGTCGGCGCGGCTCTCGTTCTGGGTGGACGTCATATGACGGCCCTCCAGAACGACTGCTCTTGCAGCGATCGGTGGTGCGGAGTGTCAGTCTGACACACCGCTACACCGATCTCGGTAAAGAGCCTCTGACGGAGGCTCTTTACCATGTGATCAGCCGTGTCCAATCACGGCTGATCACGATGTAAACAGGAAGAGCCGGTGATCGGCTTTTCCTCACTTGTGCCTGACAGACGCGAGTAGAGGAGAGCCGGTCGGCTGCTCTCCTGACAGTGGGGTCTGTGCTGATTGTTTATCAGCGCAGCCCCCCCTTAGATGCGACCACCAGGGATTGGCACCACACTGGACCACCAGGTATGCCACCCTAGACCACCAGGGAAATGCCAATCAGTGCCCAGGCAGCTGCCAATTAGTGCTGCCCATCCCCAATGCCTGCCAGTGCCATCAGTATTACCTATCATGCCATCTATCAGTGCCGCATATCTGTGCACCATCAGTGCCACGTATCAGTGCCCAGCAGTGCCGAATATCAGTGCCCATCAGTGCCACCCATAAGTACCCATCAGTGCAGCCTTTCAGTGCCCATTAGTGTTGCCTATCAGTGCCCACCCGTGCCACCCATGAGTGCCCATCAATGCCGCCTATCAATGCCCATCAGTTCTGCATTTCAGTGCCTCCCATCAGTGCTGCCTACCAGTGCCCATCGTGTCAGTGCACATCAGTGCCACCTCATCGGTGCCGCCTTATTAATGCCCATGAGTGAAGGAGAATACGTACTTATTTACAAAATTTTATAACAGACACAAAAGAAAAACGTTTTGATTTTTTTTTTTAAATTTTAGGTTTTTTATTTGTTTAGCAAAAAATAAAAACCGCAGAGGTGATCAAATACCACCATAAGAAATCTCTATTTATGGGAACAAAATTATACAAATTCTGTTTGGGTACAGTGTTGTATGACCGCGCAATTGTCATTTAAACAGCGACAGCACTGAAAGCTGGAAATTGGCCTGGGCAGGAAAGTGTATTAGTGCCCGGTATTGAAGTAGTTAAAGGTCATGTAAGGAGGTAAGGGGCAGTGTAGCTGGGCCAGCACAGACGGTAATAAGACACTCCCAGGAAGAGGAGAGGGCTATGACATATATGAGAGGAGGGGGCTGTGTAGAGAACTGACTCTTCCTGAAGAGGTCACATATATAGCAACTTCCATGAAAATCTATTTATAGAAGAAAAACACTGGAAGAAAACAATTCCATTTGTTTGTGCTTTTAACAGCACTTTTTTATTTTTTTTATTTATGACAGGGTCTCTTTTAATAAAAAGACGTATTCCCTTGTATAAGCTACACATGCATAAAAATATACATCCTGACTCTTGTGTGTGTGTCACCAGCAGGGAAATAACATACAAGTGACTCTGGTTGTCACACTCATCCATCTCCATAGAGATGACTGGCACTATATAACCACGCCCTCTCGCATGCTCCCTCCGCGCGTACTCCCTCGCCAGACGTCGCGACGTTTCCCACGCCTTCTCGCTGAAGCGCGCGCGCGCCCCCTCCAATCATGCACGGCTTACCGTGGGCGCGCCTGCCTGAGGTGACGTCACTTCCTCTCCGGGCCTGCCAGCTGGGAACCGGAGAAAACAGCAACAGTGGTAAGGCGCCGGAAGTAGCGGGCCAGTAAACCGGAAGATGACGGTTGCCTAGTCGCCTGGGATTCCTTAGTGGTGTTCGGTAGTATGTGTGGGCGTGGAAGGGGGTTCTGTCTGTGTGTATAAAGGCCTTATTATCTATCTCTGTGTTTATGGGCCCTGTGTGGCTAGTGAGCTGTTGCCCCTGGCAACCAGCCACAGGACTGGCCCGGCTTCCCCAGAGAGGGGGGACTCCTGATTGGTTGCTATAGACAGTGTAGCCCAAATGGCTTGCCTCAGTCCTGTGGGGTGGGGGGGAGAACTGGAGCTGTTGTGTTGCTGATCTCCATAGCAACCACCAAGAGACTGCTGGAGAGATGGAGACTTGGTTGCTCAGGGCAACCGCATCACGTGTCCTGTAGGTTGGAGAACCTTAGAAGGTTGATGGAGGAGAAGAGCCGTCATTTCCAGGATCGGCGCCGGACGTCCGATTCCCCTCCCCAGAGACGATTGTTCCTGCATTGTCTGTCCTCATATTGTACAGCACTGCGCAGACTGTTGGCGCTATATAAATCCTGTATAATAATAATATTTGCAGGATAAAACCACCCTTATGTTGTTTTCATGTTGATTGAAAATCTGGAAGCAGGATGCAAATATTTGCACCTTTATAGGAATGTTTTCAAACTGTTCACCCTCAGGTGGCATTCACACTTGGCGATTTTGATTTGCCGTCAGAATTGCAGCATTTCTGCCCGCAATTCAAAAATCGCGGCCGCACGTTTGGGGGGCCATTTTTTCTTCGTGTTACTAAGCCCAGGAGCCTGCGTTCACTATATCTGGTCTCCCACAGCTATGGTTCTCCACCTCCAGTGCCCCCAACAGGCCATGTTTGCAGGCTTTCCTTTATCTTGCACAGGTGCTTTAACCACTTAAGGACCGAGCCTCTTTCTGAGATTTGTTTACAAGTTAAAAACATTATTTTTTTGCTAGAAAATTACTTGGATCCCCCAAACATTATACATTTTTTCCCCCTAACACCCTAGAGAATAAAATGGCGGTCATTGCAATACTTTCTTTCACAGCGTATTTGCGCAGCGGTCTTACAATGCACTTTTCTGGGGAAAAAATACACTTTTTTTTAATAAAAAAAAAAAAAAAAAAAATAAGACAACAGTAAAGTTAGCCCAATTTTTTTTGAATATTGTGAAAGATAATGTTACGGTGAGTAAATCGATGCCTGACATGTCAAGCTTCAAAATTGCGCCCACTCGTGGGATGGCGTCAAACTTTTACCCTTAAAAATCTCCATAGGAGACGTTTAAAAAAATTCTACAGGTTGCATGTTTTGAGTTACAGAGGAGGTCTAGGGCTAGAATTATTGCTCTCGCTCTACCGTTTGCGGCGATACCTCATATGTGGTTTGAGCGCCGCTTTCATATGCGGGCGCTACTCACGTATGCGTTCGCTTCTGCACGCAAGCTCGTCGGGATGGGGCAGGTTTAAAATGTGTTATTTTTTTTTTTCTTATTTATTTTACCTGTTAGACCGCTATTATTGGAAACCGGACCACCGGCCGAAGAAGATGATACCGGGGTTATGGCAGATAGCTGCTGCCATAACAAAGATATCCCTCTTCAAATTAGGACGTATATCGTCGTGTGGCGGTCTGGAAGTGTTTAAAGGGGTTGTAAACTCTCAGGGTTTTTCACCTTAACACATTCTATGCATTGAGGTGAAAAAGCTCCTGTGATGCAACTGCCCCCCAGACCACTTACTTACCTGAACCCGGTCTTTCCAGTGATGGGGACGAATACACCAGCTTCAGCCGGTGTCTCGGGTCCTCGGGCCAATGATTAGCAGCGCTGTCATTGGCTCCCCCTGTTGTCACTCAAGTCCAATGACGTAAGGGGGGCAGGGCTGAGTCCTGCTGTCTGTGTCAGGGGGCCCACACGAGTGACCCAGAGGGAGAGCGCCTCCCCAATGGGGCACCCGAGAAAGGAGGAGCCAGGAGCGTCGCTGGGGGACCCCAGAAGAGGAGGATTGGGCCAAAAAAAAAAAGAAGACCTTTAGTTATCCTTTAAAGTGGTTGTATAGTCATTTGTTTTACTTTGCCCTACAGGTAATCCTATAATAAGGCTTACCTGTAGGTAAAATCAATATCTCCTAAACCTGTATGGTTTAGAAGACATTACCTTTGCATGCCGCCGCTGACTTCGGCGCTTCATGCGCTCTGAGTTTCCAGGCTGAAAGAAGTCTCATGCGTGGGAGCTCCGGCCACTCACAGCGCAGGAGCCGCGATACCCGGAAGACACGCCTAGGGAAAAATGTCAGCTCCCTCGGCGTGGACCGAGACCACCTGCCAACACCTCGTTCTAAGGTAAGTATTTCATAATGAGCTAGTATGCGGTGCATACTAGCTCATTGTGCCCTTTGCCTTACAGGTTTTAAAAAAAACGGGTTTACTACCGATTTAAATCGGAGTCAACGGCTTGCTATTTTGGACAGCTATTTTATTCTAAGAGAAATTCCCAAAACATGGCCTGTTGAGGACAGGGTTGAGAACCCCTGTCCCAGAGTACATGGAACATGAAAATGCAATTATTTTAGTAAAAAAAAAAAAATACCTTTTCTCATCAGCAGTATATAGCAGTCTTGTGACTTCTATCAGCGCCTGGTTAAAGCTTGTAGGAGGAGATTTCATTCTGTCCTATTAAGATGCAGGACCCCTGACCCTCTGTCTGGACAGTGCTGATTGGCCTTGTGCTGATCACATGCACTCTCTGGCAATACACACCAAACTGAGCATGTGCAGCCTGTCCCCTTGCTCCTTATTATCAGGAAATACCGTAATAATCCGCGTATAAGATGCACTTTTTCGCCCTAAAAATGATGCTATATGCCGATATTGGGCTGCTTCCTGGGGGGGGGGGGGGGGGGGGCAGTGTTCTGCCTATCATAGGAGCCGGTCCAGGAGGCGGGACTTTGTATTACAGAGGCGGGACTTTGTATTACAGAGGCGGTCTAGTAAATGGGAGATCCCCCGCTCTGTGTCATCTAATCTCCGTGCAATGGTGAGGCTGCAAGTTCTTTATTTGAAATTTAATTATTTTTTTTTTTCCTGAAACCTCCCTCTTAAAAGAAAGGTGCGTGTTATACGCCAATAAATATGGTATATTGGGGACAGTGGAAGAAGGTGAGGATAAAACTGCCTTTTTACACAATGCAGAGGACTAACCTTTTAGGTTCCACAGTGAGTATAAGGGCTCTTTCACACGGACGTGTCAGTGTATAGAGCCCGCTCTGCACAGCGGGGAATCGCTCCGTCTATCCCCCGCTGAGCAGGAAGATGACGGGTCTGTCTCTGCGCACTGTGCAGGGACGGACCTATCAGAGTGCCGCTCTCCCCTATGGGGGATCGGATGACGACGGACCGTAGAGTCCATCGACACCCGATCCGCAGACGGATGGAAAAATAGGGTTTTCCTCCGTCACACTTTTTCGGTTCGGAGCGGGTCGGATGTCAGCGGACATGTCACCGCTGACATCCGACCCTCCATAGAGGTCTATGGAGTGTCCATTCAGGTCCGCTTTAAAAAAACTGACAGGCGGATCTGAATGGATTGGACGTGTGAAAGGGGCCTAACAAGCATGCTTTACTGCATATACAGACTGATTTTACTGTTGTGGGTTTAGTAACACTTTAATGGCACCCCTAATGTGGTGTGATTGTGCCGCGATTGTTCAAAGCTCATTGTCAAAAAAGGTGCACAAGCTTCTTTTGCGTGACAAAAGCGCATGGATAGCCCCTATGCGTGACCCGTAAACTCACTGAAAATCACACACACAATTGCCTTCGAGTCGGTTCACTCTGGCACGCATGCGTTATTGCTTGTTTCCATGTGGTGTGTTTTTGACTGCCCATTCACACCAGAAACTGAGCATTTTTACATGTGATGTGCATTAACACACACTTTTTTTTTAATTTATTTTTTTACGCATGTTTGCATGCATTTGCATTTTCTTCTTTGGGCTTTTATGGGCACTGCACTGTGTAGGACCTGTTCACACTAGAATACAGTGCGGGAAATTTGTGTTCCAGTGCGATTTCCCGCAGCGCATTCCAATTGCACTGGGCTTGCAATTTGCAGCAGGCGTCAGTGGAAAATGTAAGGCTGGGTACACACTATTGACGAATTGGATGAGGATTTCCCCACATCCAATATGCATGTCAGGAGATTGTGACTGACAATCTATGGGACCAGTTCACACATCTCCGGAGAGGCTGCGGTGCACATTGCCCCCGGAGAGGCTGCGGTGCACATTGCCCCCGGAGAGGCTGCGGTGCACACTGCCCCCGGAGAGGCTGCGGTGCACATTGCCCCCCGGAGAGGCTGCGGTGCAAACTGCCCCCCGGAGAGGCTGCGGTGCAAACTGCCCCCCGGAGAGGCTGCGGTGCACACTGCCCCCCGGAGAGGCTGCGGTGCAAACTGCCCTGGAGCCCTGTGTGCTTTTAGGTCTGAATTCAGCCAGAAATTTGAGCTTAAATCAGACCTGAAATGGTGAACAGGGATGCACCGGACCCCCTACTGTGAGCCTATCCGCGCTGCGTTGTGTACCCAGCCTCAGTGGTTGTAAAGGCTAAAGTATTTTTTTTTTTTTTTTTACCTTGATGTATTTTATGCATCAAGGTAAATAACCTTCTGTGTGCTGCCCCCCCCCCCCAATAATTACCTTAGCCCAGTCCAGCTCTGTGCACAGGAGCCTCAGCTTTCCCGGGTCCCCCTATCCTCATTGGCTGAGACAGAGCAGCGGGAGCCATCGCTGTTGTCGGTCACAGCCAGTGAGGGGGCGGTTCCAAGACACGCTCCATGTGTCTTATAAACATACAGAGGCGGCTCAGGAGCGTGCAGGCACGAGTGCCCCCAGAGAAAGCAGCTTGCTCTGGGGTCACTCAGCAGAGGGGAGGAGCACCAGCAGGGGACCCGAGAAAAAAAATATCTTGTATGCAGACCATAGGTGTTGCATGCATTAACCTAAAGCAGGGATATGCAATTAGTGTATCTCAAGCTGTTGCAGAACTACAAATCCCATGAGGCATAGCAAGACTCTGACAGACACAAACATGACACCCAGGGGCCGATGCATGATGGGACTTGTAGTTTTGCAACAGCTGGAGGTCCGCTAATTGCATATCCCTGACCTAAAGGTTTATTCATTTTAACAAGTATGACAGTCACTGCGCTCTGTGGACTGAGAACTGAGCGATCAGTAGTCATGTGACCTTACAAACTCCTTTACTTTCTCTCCTTTACCTAAAATTAGAAAAAACCTTTGTCTGGAGTGCCACCTTCAGGACTGAAAGCAGTATGACGGCCTTGTTTGCTGCAGCATGCACTGACCTGTCTTTTGGGGGTGTAAACTTATAAATTAGTGATGTCACCTCCTAAACTTTCCTCTGGCGCCCTACAATTTTTTTTCCCCACCCCCTAAACCAGCTGGACGCAGTGATATGTCTGATCAGCCCCACACACTCCTCAATGTTTTGGTCTCTTCTTACACGGCCTCTCATACCAGCATGACGTGTCTAGGGTTTCTCAGGGATCTCTAGGTTCTTCTTCCAGGGTTTGGCAGGCACAGGCCTCAAGCATTGCAGTTTGGGGACATTTGATATCTCCTCGCCTTCCCACAATGCTGTGTGTATGGATGGGCTGACCAGCTCTTTCTATGCTATGTATGGACTCTGCTAAGTATCTGACCCTCCGTCTCTCTTCTTAGATTCTCCTGTTGGACTTTCCAGGACAATCGTTTTCCTGGCATTCCTCTGACAGACCAGCAATGACCAGGTGAGAATATTAATGCTTTTGTATGAACTGTGTTGCCAGATAATTGTTGGTATTAGTTATTTAACTGCATGTTGTAGCTGAAAGTGGTCCGGAGTCTTGGAGGTGATCCAGTGAAGGGGGATCCTACTTGACTTTCTGACAAGATATTTGGAGGAAGTGGTGTTCATTTATATGCATCGGCGCAGGGGAGGAGACCTATAAAGAGAACCTATCACTTTGAATGGTTAAAGTCAGCTGTTGAAAACAAAAGTTGTGGCTTATGGCTGTTGGAATACACAGTGGAGTAGTGTGTCTAAAGTTTTATTTTTTATTTATTCTTTTTTTTTTTTTTTATAGCTCTCCGGTGTCCCGTGTAGTTTATAACGGCAAGCGCCCCACAAGCAGCACACGCTCTCCAAGCAGCAGCGAGATATTCACACCAGCTCATGAGGAGAATGTACGTTTCATTTACGAAGGTGAGAAAGCCTATTAGTGGGACCTGTCACTTTTTACTCTTATGCCGCGTACACACGGTCGGAATTTCCGATGGAAACAGTCCGACGAGAGGTTTTCAGCGGATTTTCCAACCGTGTGTATGCCCATCAAGTTTTTTCTGTCGGAATTTCCGACGGACTTTGGATTGAGAACCTGTTCTCAATTTTTCCGACGTGTGTCGGATTTTCCGATCGTGTATATGCAATTCCGACACGCAAAATTCCGACGCATGCTCGGAAACAATTTGACGCATGCTCAGAAGCATTAAACTTCCCTTTTATAGTGCCGTTGAATGTGTTTTATGCCGCTGTGTTACTGACCGTCGGAATTTGGGGTGACCGTGTGTAGGCAAGGCAGTTTGAGCGAAATTCTGTCGGAATTCCGACGGGAAAACCATCAGAGCTTTTTCCGACGAGAATTCCGACTGTGTGTACACGGCATTAAAGTGGTTCTAATGGCAGAAGGTTTTTTTTTTTTTTCTCCACTCTTCTTTTTTTTTTTATTGAAAGAGGTACATGACAATGACAGTTATCAAATGCGCTCAACATGAGCGAACAAAACAGTGCGGTACATGTTACACTGCAAAAATGTCAATGTCTTTACAAGTACACATTTCTCAGCATATTGATCCCGATACACGTGTTATAGAAAACACCATAGAAACACTAATGTACAATAGCTATTTCCCAAATCTTTTAGTTACGTGTTGGTTACAGTAAGGGCAGAAGAACACCAAGCATCCCTCATTTTATTATACTTAGTTGTGCAACCCCTATGTTCAAATTCGTTTTTCATAGGGTAATACCTGATTCACTAACTAAAGCCATGTATGGATGGATGGAGGTGTGGGCTGGATCCACTTAAAGCGGAGTTCCGCTTAAAAAAAAAAAAAGAAAACAATTAGGTCAGGAGCTACAAATACTGCAGCTGCCGATTTTAATAATCGGGACACTTACCTGTCCCAAGGTTCAGCGATTCGGGGGAACGAAGTCCCGCTCGTCTCTGCGGTGCCGCATTGTCACTGTGGGTACCTGGCTGTGGCTCCACAGCCAGGCTCGCACTGTGCATGCGCAAGCCATGCGGCACGCCGGGGATCATCTGGGACCTGTGACGTGTCCCAGATGATTGCCGAGAGGGAGGGGGGAGAGGTTAACTATACTTCTGGAGCCGCGGTGCATCGGGAGGAAGTGGGAGCTGGATCCCTCTAAAACGAGGGCCCCCCCCCCCCATAAAAATGGCATGTCAGGGGGTCACCTTTCCTTAAAGCGTAAGTTCCATTTTTGTTTGGCACTCTGCTTTTAATTGCTACAGCTTTACGTGCCATAAATAATAATAAATGTCTACCGGAGGATGGTCCTCAGAAGGTTTTTTTTTTTTCTATCCTACTGCATTCTATGCATTAGGTTAAAAAAAACTTCTGCATGCAGCCCCCCCCAAAATACATACCTGAGCCTGATCTCGATCCAACGATGTGCACAAGAGCCGAGGCTCTCTCGCTCCTCATTAGCTCAGATGCAGTAGCATTTGGCTCCCCCTGCTGTCATTTAGAGCCAGTGATGGGAAGTGGGGGGCGGGGCTGAGCCACGCTCTGAATGTCTAAAGGCCCGTACACACGATCTGACTTTTTGACAACAAACGTGCAAATTAGCTGTTTTGGACTAACATCCGCGTGTACGCTCCATCGGACCAACTTTTTCAGTTTTCATCGGACTTTTGTTGGTTGTGAGAACGGACCAACTTTCTGCCAACAAAAGTCCGATGGAGCAAAGTCCGATCGTGTGTACACAAAACCATCGGACTTTTGTACAAAGAAAAAACACGCATGCTCAGAACCAATGCAAAAGATCAGACAACAATATAGACGTTGACCAAAGGTGGCGCTGGAGTATTTGAACGTCCTCTTTTGAAGTGTCGTCAGTACGTTGAAACGTCACTACGTTCGTGTTTGTTGCCTTAAAAGTCCGGTTGTGTGTATGCAATACAAACTTGGGGCCAACGCCCTTTGTACAAAAATCCACGGGAAAGTTTGTACAAAGTCCGATCGTGTGTATGAGGCTTTACATCTATCTCAGCATAGTCAGCTTTCTGGCTGTGCTGGGAGGGAGAACACAGCCTGCCTGTCTTCCAATGGCAAAGACTTGTGCTGACCCCCCCCCCCCCCCCCAAGCATCACCAGTCACTGGGAAGATCAGTGTAGTTGTAATTTTGTTTCTCCACCCCTATCTCTCTAAGCTGAGAACAGAGGTTTTGTGATCACTTAAAAAAGAAAAAAGTATTTGTGTGTACAAATTTTAATATTACACAAAGATAACCAGAGTAAACACAAAATGCATTTTTTAACCACTTCTGGACCGGAAGACATTTTTGGACAATTTCCTGCTTCCAACTTTGTGGGAACAGTTTGGGGATGGCCCCTTCCTGTTCCAACATGACTGCACACCAGAGCACAAAGCAAGGTCCATAAAGACATGGTTGAGCGAGTTCGGGTGGAGGAACTTGATTGGACTGTACAGTCTTGACCTCAACCCGATGGAACACCTTTAGGATGAATTAAAGTGGAGACTGCGAGTCAGGCCTTCTTGTCCAACATCAGTGCCTGACCTCACAAATGCACTTCTGGAAGAATGGTCAAACATTCCCATAGACCAGTGATGGTGAACTTTGACACCCCAGATGTTTTGGAATTACATTTCCCATGATGCTCAACTACACTGCAGAGTGCATAAGAATCATGGGAAATGTAGTTCCAAAACATCTGGGGTGCCAAGGTTTGCCTTCACTGCCATAGACACACTCCTAAACCTTGTGGACGGCCTTCCTAGAAGAGTTAAAGCTGTTATAGCTGCAAAGGGTGGGCCAACTCAATATTGAACCCTACGGACTAAGACTGGGATGCCATTAAAATTTGTGTAAAGGCGGGCGTCATAAAACTACATCTGTTTCCCTGTATGATGATTACCTGTGAACAACAGGCTTAAAACTTGTAAAAAATAAATAAATGTACCACTCCTTTGGTGGTTAGTCACTTGGTGTGGCTTCTGGGTAAAATATCAATGGTTAAGCATACGTGGGCAGTGAACAGTCCTTAAAGCCACTCCAGCAGATCATGTGATGAGTGACTCAGAAATGACCATAACTGTCTCTCCATGTAGACAATCAAAGTAATCGTGGATTTGCGCACATGGGACACGTCTGATGTGTCTGTATCTGTGGGACTTATTCCACTTCGCTTTTGAAACCATTTCCTTGTGTGGGTGAGGCAAAGTAAATGAATGGGCCTGCTGCAAAATGCTCATTACACCCTGTCTGGCTCAATAAGTCACCTCTTTTTGGTTATTATATGGGAGAGGCTTCAATGATGACCAGTCACACATTTCTTTATGTTCTCATTCTTCATCAGCATGGCAGAGTGTGGAGCGGGACCTGAGGAACCAAGTGTCTGGCGGGGACCGTGGATTTGTGGAAGAGTATGTGGAGAAGCAACCAAGCAACAACCTGAAATGTAAGTCCTGTTATTTCATGACATCCTAAGTCATATCATTTTATGTAGCCCAACCTGCATATATAGGTAGTTATATGCTCACACGTTAAAAATGGACTAACATAAGTTTAAGGGTACTTGTCTATAACCACTTCCCGCCAGCCGTCAAATGACTCCCTTGACATTGTACAGGTATATCTGAATGATGCAGCTACAGGCATCATTCAGATATCGTTTTTTTTTTTTTTAGCCGGCGATTTCCCTACACCATAAGAATGATCATAGCGGCTGTTCCGCCACTTGATCATTCTTACGGGCGGCGAGAGGGGACGCCCCCTCCCTCCCTCCGTTGCTTCTACCGACTCACCACTTCCATTGGTGAGTCTGAGACTGGATCCGCCAGCCCCGTATGTCTACCATAGAGATTTCCGGCGGACCTGATGGTCGCCGGTGTCTCTATGATCGTTCGGAGGCTGCGTGTTATGTTATGACGTCACGCCCGGCCTCTGCATTCAAACAAACGGCGCCACCTCTACGAGAAGCATAGATCGTGTTTTTTTTTTTTTTTTTTATTATTTTTTTTATTTCAGGCTTCCCAGCCTAGAGGTGAGATGTGGGGTCTTAATGACCCCATATCTCACTGTAAAAGGACCGATCGTGTCATATTCCTATTACAAGGGATGTTTACATTCCTTGTAATAGGAATAAGAGATCAAAACATTTTTTTTAAAGTGTCAAAAAAAGAAAAAAAAAAAAAAAAGTAAAGTGCCCCTGTCCCGCCCACATATGAAAACGGTGTTCAAACCACACACGTGAAGTATCGCCGCGAAAGTTGGAGCAAGAGCAATAATTGTAGCCCTAGACCTCCTCTGTAACCCTAAACATGTAACCAGTAAAAAATGTTAAAGCGTCGCCGATGGGGATTTTTAAGTACCGAAGTTTGGCGCCATTCCACGAGCGTGTGCTCGTGGATTGTGAAATGTGACTTGTTGGGTATCCATTTCCTCAGCGTAACTTCATCTTTCACATTATGCAAAAAAATTGGGCTAACTTTTTTTATTTTTTTTATAGCACAAAACTTTTTTTTTTTTTCCTGCAAAAAAACCGCGCTTGAATAATTGCTGCGTGAATACCGCAACGACCGCCACTGTATTCTCTAGGATCTTTGCTAAAAAAAACATTTTATAATGTTTGGGGGTTCTATGTAATTTTCTAGCAAAATTATTTTACATGTAGGAGAGAAATGTCAGAATTGGCCCGGGTGGCAAGTGGTTAAAGAAATATAGGAGCTGATAGTAAAAAAATTTCCAGCAGCGGTCCAAATCGCATGTTTGTTCGTAGACTCCAGATCACAGCTCCCCTCTTTTATCACAATCTTGTTTTTTGCATCAGTGTCCTTAGCCCCCCCCCCCCCCCCCCCCCCCCCCCTTCACATCACAGTTCTTCCTTCACAGTAGTGTTCTTAGCCACCCTTCACATCACCCCCTGCTGCAAATCCTTCACAGTGGTGTCCTCGGTCCCCCCCACATTACTGTCCTCGGGGCCCCCCTATCTTAGCATCCAAGCACCCACTCGTTAACTTAAAGGGTAACTCCACTTTCATGGTAAAATAATATAGCATATACCATTGTGAAACCATTCATATTGTAATTGAAGGTTATTAAAAATTACCTTTCCTTTTCAATCTGCAGCTCTGTAATTTTCTGTGAAATGCAATATGGCTACCTGGAGGTGTTCTGTACACAGAGGGTCCCACAGATATGTAATTTCCTGCTTGTATGATTGACTCACAGATTTTTCCAGAAGTATTCACTAAGATACAAGTCAGATTTTGGGCATCCCCTTCAACAAAAATTGTATTTTTGGTGCAATACTCCCAATAGGAAATTGCATCTAAAGGGATGCAGGCCCAGCAATTTTCCACATTAGAGGCCTGCAGGTGCAGCAGCTGATTGATAATTATGAAACGACTCCCATTAGACTCACTTGTGCGTGCGTGCGTGCGTGCGCGCGCGCGCGCACACACACACACACACACACACACACACACACACACACACACACACACACACACACACACACACACACACACACACACACACACACACACACACACACACACACACACACACACACACTTTTGTTACAATCCCTACAACAGATCACCCAAAGGGGAATGTTTTTTTTCTCAACAAAAGTGGAGTTACTCTTTAAAAAAAATTAAGTCGGGCAACTCCTGCCTTCCGTGCCGAACTGTACAGCCTCCTGATGTCTGCTCTGTGAAAATGACAGCAGTGCCTGGGGGGGGGGGGGGAAAGAACTGGCTCTTAATTGGCATGACTGCAGCAGTCTTGATGGGGCAGTGACTCAGTCCGGATCCAGACCGCGGTCCGCCATTTAGTGATGCCTGATCTTGTTCAGTATTTCCAGAGTCACTAGCCATCCAAGTATGCAGATCAGAAGTTCTGATTTCTGTTATTAACTATCTGCCCTATTGTTTCAGGTCAGTGACTCAAAGCTTTAGAACCAGCCTGGCAACTAGCATGTTCAAAAAAAAGGTCAGCAATGGCAGCCTATCTATTCTTTGACATATTAGACTATTTATAAGTGTTTTATGAGATATCGGAAAACACAACAGGTCCTACAGAAGTGAATCAGGGACATCTAAAAGGAAGACTGATAATAAAGATGTGTAACCAATAAACAGGTGGAGTGGAGAGAATGGTGTTTCCATTGTATGGTATGTGGAGTGGCTGAGGTTACAGATGACAGGAGAATATGACAGGCTTGAAAGTAGAGAGTTTTTAAGGAGTATTTTCATGTTCAGAGATGGTGTAATAAAATCAGATGGCTTCTAGTGGTAAAGGTGCAACGTCAGAAGTCCTGCATACAGCTGAGGGATGGCACAGAGTTCACTTCATGCTGGTACACCCTACAGCCAGGCTAAATTTTTTGTCATAATGGTTATTAGGCAGTTTGAACAGATCAGCATCCCTTCCGTCTTTCTTACATAAACCTGCCCAGTTCATACTGACCATATGATTAAAAAATTGCACAAGCAGTGGTAACTTTCAACGGCAACCATGTGTCCAAATATGATCCAGAGATACAGGTATCAGCAGTTTTATGTTAATCCTTGACTTTTCCTTTACAATAAAAAGCTTTGTCCTGCTGGTTTATTTTCATTGAGTCGCCGATTCACCGGTCCGGGGATTTGAAATCCCAGTGGCTAAATCTCCTATACCAATTAGCGGATCTCCAGCTGTTGCAAAACTACAAGTCCCATCATGCCTCTGCCTCTGGGTGTCATGCTTGTGGCTGTCAGAGTCTTGCTTTGCCTCATGGGACTTGTAGTTCTGCAACAGCTGGAGGTCCACTAATTGCATATCCCTGTCCTATACGTACCTCTCAGCATGTACGGATAGGAGGCCTTCTAATTGGTTAGCACCGTCATATGGATAGCGCTGACCAATCAGAATCCATCTAGCCCATTCTTTTCAGCGCTGGAGGAGAGAAAGCCAGGAGGATTTTAAATCCCCGGACCAGTAAAGAGGCCACCAGGTGTTAGACAGCTTGGGAATTGTGGGACTCCGGTACAGCAGGGTGGGGAGAGGGTCCAGTGTAAGTTTACCTTACAGATTTTCTGTAAAGGTGAACTCGCCCCTTAAAGTGGTGTTTGCCCCAAAAAATAAAAAATAGCTTAAAATTCATAAAAATATAAAAAAAAAATGTAACCTCTAAATGCCTGATGCTAGGGGGTCCCTTGTAGTCTGCCTCCTTCAGTGCCCGGGCACTGACATCGCTTCCCCTCGGCGCAGTCTGTCATCTGGGACACGTGACAGGTCCCAGATGACTGTGCGGTGTATCACGGTGTGCGGATCCGCTCGCGCATGCGCAGTGGATGCCCGGCTGTGCCCACAGTAAGAATGCCGGCGGAGCGGGGAACGCTGGACCCTGGGACAAGTAAGTGTCCAATTATTAAAAGTCAGCAGTTGCAGTATTTGTAGCTGCTGACTTTTAACATTTTTTTTTTTAAGGGGCACCCCACTTTAAGGTTTCCCCTCTGTCCCCCTCCTTATACTTACCTGGATACAATCTGTATTCAGTGCTGTGCCTGAGAGCAGCAGCTTTCTATCTCCTCACAGGACAGAGAGGCAGCAGCGGAAGCCATTGGAAGAGGATGCCAACTGCTAGTATGGTGCAGACTGCAGCCAGGAGACGAAAGTAAGCTGTAAAAGCAAGAAAAAAAAAGACCCAAAGGAGAGTGAGAGAGAACATTGTGGTGTGCTTTTTAAAGGTTTAAAGCGGAGTTCCCCGCTATCTACCTGCTCAGGGCTGCTACACCTATGTGGTCTCTGCCTGTTCCTGAGATAGCGAGATCATGGCGGACATTACCGAGTTGGCGTGTCTGTGTGTGGCACGCCGATTATTAAATGTCCGCAACATTCTCCTGGGGCCCCCCCCCGCCGCCAAACACTGATCTATTTAAAGGGCACCAAAGTTTTAATTTAATATAAAAAAAAAAAAACAGCGGAGTTCCACCCAAAAGTAGAACTTCCGCTTTAAGGACTCCTGACATGCCACATTTGGCATGTCATATTGTTTTTTTTGGGGGGTACCTAGTTTTGACAGGTACCCAGCTCCCACTTCTGCTTGGCCTCCTAGGCGACTTGAGCGGAAGTTCTCCTCTTAACCCCCCCCCCCCCCCCCCCCCCCCCCCCACGCCCCCCCCCCCCCACCCCCCCCCCCCCCCCCCTCCATGTAATCTTCTCGGACACGTCACAGGTCCCGGAAGATTTCCGGGCACTTAAATGGCGCATTGTGACTTGCACAGTGCGCACCCGGCTGTGAAGCCGCAAGCTGTGACAGCCGGGCGCCCACAGTAGTGACCCCAGTGCGGGAGTAGAGCAGCGAGGCTTCGGGCGGCCTCATTACTGCTACACTTTTTTTATATATAATTTTTTTTTTGCTGCTGACTTTAAAAAAAAAAAAAAAAACATAAAAACAGCTGGAATTCGGCATTAAGATCTTGATATTATGATTAAAAAAGGATCCTGGCGGCTGAGTTTACTTATTCTTTAATGGTAGAAACTAATGTGAATGGGATTATTGTTCTCTTTTAAGATACTGTTTTGTATGGTGATCCTATATAATTAAGACACATGGCGAATATTCTCCTATAATAGTGCACAGATGTCAATTGTAGTTAGAGCGATAACCTATGTATTCTCCTTTCTGGCTTGGCATATGTCTGCATGAAGTTTACCGGATTTCCTTTTCTGTTTCCCCCCCATTAGCTTTCAAACCAGTTGATCTTAACGACCTGAAGAGGAGAAGCACACAGGACCCCAAGAAGTCATAATTTTCTTAGAGCTGCTCGACTTTTTCCAACTGGCACAATTGGGACTCACCTTCATCTTTTTCCATTTGGTCGTCCATTACTGACAGAACGAATCTTCTTTGAGACTGTACTGTGTGGACTAGGCAGAGTTTTTCTGCGTCACCCCCTTCCCCTCCCCCTTCCTTATCTTCCCTTCCCCAATAAGAGGAGAAAACGCTTCCCCTTATACCTTAGTTTGTCCTTTCCCTTTCATCCGTGCATCTAAACCCCCCAAAAAAACTATCGAAGCTCCCCTTTTTAATAATTATTTATCCAACTGAGATTCTGACTTTGAGGGTGGTATTGTATATTTATGCGGTAGCTGGGTTCATGTTCAATCCCAGCATCAAAGTTCCATAGGTCAACTAGCTATTAAATGGCTCATCATACCGTGTTCAGCTGTTGTCCTGCAATACCATCCAGACTACTCCTTCTATTAAAGAATAAAACAAAAAAAAGCAAGAGGCCTTCCAGTGTACTAAAATTTGGATGACTAACAAAGGGCGGCAAAGCACTGTGAGTATACAGACCGCGCTGTAAAAAAAAAAGTGTATCCTGGACAAGAAAGAATACATTCGTTGTTTTATCGAAAAATATTTCCTTTTCTTAGATGATGTGAAGAAGCAGCCTGTGTTTGAAAGCCTTTATCCTAGTGCCTTGAGCACCGATAGCTTTAAACCAGGGGTCTCAAACTGGCGGCCCTCCAGCTGTTGCGAAACTACAAGTCCCATGAGGCATTGCAAGGCTGACCTTTACAAGCATGACTCCCACAGGCAGAGGCATGATGGGACTTGTAGTTTCGCAACAGCTGTAGGGCCACCTGTTTGAGACCCCTGCTTTAAACCCTGAGTGCTCTGATATACAAACCTTGTGTGTGTGTTATTTTATTTTTATTTTTTTTACAAAAGTCACTTGATGGCACTCAAAAGTCACATATTGGTTGTTGAATTAATAGGCAGCCTCATTTCCCAGTAGTTGCAGGAGGAGGTGAGTCAGTCTGCTACCTAAAGCCCCTTTCATGCAGGGCTGACTCTGTTTGGATCATCAAGGGATCTGTCTGCCAATCCCCTGCTGATCAGAGCAGAGCGGGTGGATGACAGGTCCGTGTATGTTCAGTTTTTGCTGAGCGGACATGGACCGATGCCGCTCTGCTCTATAGGGGGCGGGTGTAAACGGACTCCCCTGAACTGATCCAGAGGAGGACAGATCCCCTTCTGGAGATAGGCAGGTGTAAACAGACACAAGACCGTGTACACTCGCCAGTCCATAGAGGTGAATTGAGGGTCCGATCAGGTCCACCTAAAAAAAGTGACAGGTGGACATGATCGGACCCTTTGTGTGAAAGGGGCCTAGGAGGCAATAGAGAAGATTTAGGCCCCTTTCACACTGAGGCGCTTGTAAACTGCCACTAAAACACTGACCCCTTTTGAAGAGCTTTTCAGTCGCTTTTGAAGCGCTTTCCATTCATTTCAATGGAGAGGGGTGTTTTTTCACCACCCGACCAGCGCACTGCCCCAGCGTGAAAGCATTAATTGATTTTAATGAAAATAGGTTTTCGTGAGCTTTTCAGGCTCTTTTTTTTTTTTTTTTTTTTATTTTTATTTTTTTTAAGACCCCTTTCACACTGGGGCGTTTTTTTCAGGCGCTTTAGAGCTAAAAAAAAAGCGCCTGAAAGAAGACTCCACTGCAATCCCAATGTGAAACCCCGAGTGCTTTCACACTGAGGCGCTGCGCTGGCAGGGCATCAAAAAAAGCTTCTTTTCAGGCGTTTTGCAGTGCTTTTGCGCCTGAAAGGTGCTTTTGGCAGTGGTGCTTTGTGAGCGCTTTTAACCCTTTATTTGGCCACTAGCGAGGGTTAAAAGCGTCCACTAGCGCTCGAAAAACGCTGGTAAAGCGCCGCTAGTTTGAGCGGCGCTTTACGAAAGTTTTTCGGGCACTGGCAGTGTGAAAGGGCTCTTAAAGCACTTGGGCTTTTCTCATTGGGATTGCAGATGAGGCTTCTTTTTTTAGTGCTAAAGCGCCTGAAAAATGCCCCAGTGTGAAAGGGGTCTTACTAAAACTGGTGCACACAGAATCTGGTGCAGATGTGCATAGTAACCAGTCAGCTTGATCAATTAAGCTTTGCCAATAAAACCTCGAAGCTGATTAGTTACTTTGCACAGCTGCACCAGTTTTGGTAAATCTTCCCCCAATGTTTGCATATGTAAGTGTCAGGGGTTTCGGCTGGGTTTACACATATGCGGCTGTGGTTTCCGTGTGGCAGTCCGGTGCGATTTTGTTCGCCGGTTCAGTTGGAAATTTTTACCTGAAATCGCACCTGAACCAGACCCAAAATCGCACCTCGCCTGCCCCGCACACGTGTGAACCAGCTCTATTGAAAGCTGTTCATATGTTGGGTGAATTGGATGCCGTTAACCACTTCCTGTCCGCCGTATAGTAAAATGACGGCAGGTGGGAAGCACTCTTGTTCTGGAACGACATCATATGACGGTCCACCAGAACCGCCTCTCGTGTGGCGATGGCGCCATGCTCCTAGGACACGGCGTGACCCCGATCTCCATAAAGAGCTGATTCTTTACCCATGTGATCGTCTGTGTCCAATCACAGCTGGTCACATGTAAACAAGGAAGTACCATTTATTGGCTCACACTGACAGAGTGTGTGGCGAGGAGGGACAATCAGCGGAATCTCCTCGCAGGGGACACCCGTACAGGTAATCGGGGCACTGAACATCAGTGCTCTGATTACAGTACAGCCCTAGCAGTAGCCATTAGTGATGCCAGGCAGTGCCGCCTATCGGTGCTCATCGGTGTCCTTGAGTGGTGCTTCATCAGCGCACATCAGTGAAGGAGAAAAATTACTTATTTCTAGAACTTACTGACAGAAACGTCAAAAATACGAAAGTTTTTTTTTTACTTTTTTTTTTTTTCTATTCTATTTAATTTTTTGTGTTGTGTTTTGTAGTGAAGAAAAAACAAAAAAAAACCAGCAGTGATTAAATGCCACCAAAAGAAAGCTCTATTTGTGTGAAAAAAAATTATGAAAATTTCATATGGGTACAGTGTTGTATGACCGCGCAATTGTCATTCAAAGTGTGACAGCGCTGAAAGCTGAAAATTGGTCTGGGCAGGAAGGGGGGGGGGGGTGAAAGTGCCGGTAGGCAAGTGGTTAAAAATGCATCCAATTTGCATATATGTGAGCCGAGCCTTAGGGTTTCTCAGGGCCCTTGAGATGCCTGGTAGAGGTATGTGCAGGCACCTGGGGCCCATTGTACAAAACTATTAATACTCACGTAAAGGAAACCTTTCAATGGAGAATCCCAAAGGCTGCCGCTTTTACTGAAAATTATGGTTGTCTGGTTGTAACGCTGATGGGTTCTCTTTAATGTTTTCTGGTTCACCGACAGAACAGGTAAAGACCTAGGGAATTCTGAAACACGTTTACAACATGTATGTTTCTGGTCTGTAACTCCAAGTATTGAATCTAGCTACAGCCAAGCAACTAACATTTTCAGTATACAGATTATACAGTGTTTCTGTGCCCTATCAACAGGGTATCATATCTCTCTTTACTGGGGCAAAACCCACTACAGTGGTAAAGGGCAAGGAATTGGGACTTTGCGATACCACAAAAATGTAAGAGTATACCATAAATGATTAGGGATTGAATCTAAAATAGTAGGAGTCTGCCACTATTGTTTTGTTTAAAGGACCACATATCCCCTTTAGAACTCCAATTAGTGAGGGGTCTTAGAAGTATAATTTTCGTGCTCTTACCAGGACAAACTGAGGGGGCAACATACACTATATTACCAAAAGTATTGCAACTCCTGCCTTAACACGCACATGAACTTTAATGGCAAGGTCCATAAAGACATGGATGAGCGAGTCCTGACCTCAACCCCGTAGAGTGCCTTTGGGATGAATTGGAGCGGACTGTGAGCCAGGCTTTCTCGTCCAACATCAGTGCCTGACCGCACAAATGTGCTTCTGGAAAAATGGTCACACTCCTAAACCTTGTGGACAGCCTTCCCAGAAGAGTTGAAGCTGTTATAGCTGCAAAGGTTGGGCCAACTCAATATTGAACCCTACGGACTAAGACGCCAATAAAGTTCATGTGTGTCTAAAGGCAGGTGTCACAATACTTTTGGCCATATAGTGTATGTCCAATCTCTAACACTTTTGTGCTCTAAAGTTAGATTCAGTGAACCATCAATCAGTGCCTACCCCCTGAGGAAGACTACAGACCATTGAAACACGTCAAGGTTTCTGCTGATAGTGTACTAACTTATTACCATTGTTTATTCTTGTATGGACTGGACTTTGTATGTTTTTTTTAATACTACATGTGTTTTTATTGGTGGTTGGTTTGTTAACCCACATGGTCTCTATTTTCTATGTTCAATAAAATTGTGTAATTTTAGATACAATCCCTCCTCATTTATGGTGTACTCTTACATTTTTGTGGTATCTCAAAGTCCCAAATCCTTGCTCTTTCCCACTGTAGTGGGTTTTGCTCTAACAATTTCAGTAGTCCAGCAATGGTGACCCTCATGTTTGTCTCATGACAAGTGAACTTTAAAGCCAGATCCACCTGATGTATGGGTAGGGGTGTGTCTTAGCCCAAGCCGACAAGGCACTTTGCCAGGGGCGGCAAAAAAAGCTGCCCCTCCCCCTCCTCCTGGCTCTCGCACACAAGGCCCCTCCCACACTTTAGGGCACTTGGGCTGAATCCCAGAACCCAGTGCCACAACAAGTTCTGGCACTGATGTCCGGTAACTGGCCTGATGGGCGTTTTTAGTGTGGATACTTGGGACATCTGCCACCCGAGGTCTTACACGTGGCGATCGCCTTTCTGTGGCAGTGGACACCTCTCTCCCCACTGACAGCCGCATACTGCTCACTGAGGATCCCCCTCCTCTGCTCTTGTGTGCACAGCCAGGAAGAGGAGGAGCCGCCAAGGACATGACTGCACTTCAATAGTCGCACTGCTGTTTAGAGGCCTGTGCATTGTTTACAGTAGAGAGGGATGGGGGGCAGGTAACATAGATGCACAAATGGTGGAGTGAGGGGGGTGGCATAGAGGATATGTGCTGGGGGGGTGCTTTGGGAGGGGATCTGACCCCCCTCACTAGCACAAGTCCACTCCCCTCTCAAAGCACCCCCCAGCACAAATCCCCTTACCCCCTCTCCCCAAAATCAAAAGAGGCCGTGTCCCTCTCTGTCCTCCCACAGTGTCCTTCTCTGTCCTCTTCCCTTGGCAAAGGGAAGAGGACAGAGAACAGGAATGGGATGTGGCCTTGACAGGAAGAGGTGGGTCATATTTAAATTAGGGGGTGCACAAGTCTAGTCAGGCCTAGGGCAGCACAAAACCTAAATACACCACTGTGTATTGGGACACTGTTATGGGGACACCTGATAAATGGGGACACTGATGGGGGACACCTGATGTAAGGGGACACAGTGATGGGGACACCTGATGGATAGGGACACTGTTGAGGACACCTGATGTATGGGGACACTGTGATGGGGATACCTGATGGATGGGGACACTGTTGAGGACACCGGATGTATGGGAACACTGTGATGGGGACACTGTTGAGGACACCGGATGTATGGGAACACTGTGATGGGGGACACCTGATGGATGGGGAAACTGATGAGGAGACCTCATGTATGGGAACACTGTGATGGGGACACCTGATAAATGGGAACACTGTGATGGGGACACCTGATGTAAGGGAACACAGTGATGAGGACACGTGATGGGGGACACCTGATGGATGGGGACACTGTGATGGGGGGACACCTGATGTAAGGGGACACAGTGATGGGGGACACCTGATGAATGGGAACACTGTGATGGGGGACACCTGATGGATGGGGACACAGTGATGGGGGGACACTGTGATGGGGGACACCTGATGAATGGGAACACTGTGATGGGGGACACCTGATGGATGGGGACACTGTGATGGGGGACACCTGATGGATGGGGACACAGTGATGGGGGACACCTGATGGATGGGAATACTGTGATGGGGGGGGCACTGTGATGGGGACACCTTAAGGATGGGGACACTGTGATGGGGGACACCTGATGGATGGGGACACTGTGATGGGGACACCTGATGGATGGGGACACTGGGATGGGGACACCTGATGGATGGGGACACTGTGATGGGGGACACCTGATGGATGGGGACACAGTGATGGGGGACACCTGATGGATGGGAACACTGATGGGGACATCTAATGTAAGGGGACAGTGATGGAGGACACCCGATGGATAAGGACATGGATGAGGACACCTGATGTATGGGAGCACTGTGATGGGCACACCTGATGTAAGGGCACAACTGATGGATGGGAACACTGTGATGGGGGACACCTGATGGATGGGGACACCTGATGGATGGGGACACTGTGATGGGGACACCTGATGGATGGGGACACAGTGATGGGGGACACCTGATGGATGGGAATACTGTGATGGGGGGGGCACTGTGATGGGGACACCTTAAGGATGGGGACACTGTGATGGGGGACACCTGATGGATGGGGACACTGTGATGGGGACACCTGATGGATGGGGACACTGTGATGGGGACACCTGATGGATGGGGACACTGTGATGGGGGACACCTGATGGATGGGGACACAGTGATGGGGGACACCTGATGGATGGGAACACTGATGGGGACATCTAATGTAAGGGGACAGTGATGGAGGACACCCGATGGATAAGGACATGGATGAGGACACCTGATGTATGGGAGCACTGTGATGGGCACACCTGATGTAAGGGCACAACTGATGGATGGGAACACTGTGATGGGGGACACCTGATGGATGGGGACACCTGATGGATGGGGACACTGTGATGGGGACACCTGATGGATGGGGACACTGTGATGGGGACACCTGATGGATGGGGACACTGTGATGGGGGACACCTGATGGATGGGGACACAGTGATGGGGGACACCTGATGGATGGGAACACTGATGGGGACATCTAATGTAAGGGGACAGTGATGGAGGACACCCGATGGATAAGGACATGGATGAGGACACCTGATGGATTGGAACACTGTGATGGGGACACCTGATGTATGCGCTCAGTGACACTGTGATGGGGACACTTGAAGGAAGGGGGCACTGTGATGGGGACCCCAGTGCATTACTTTGCCCAGGGGCCCATGATGTTATTAAGATGGCACAGTCTATGTGCCCCCTTCACACCACAATGGAGCCGAGAGGTGCGGAAAATAGCAGCATCACTGCTCTGCTACAGTGCATAGAAATGTCATGTAAACGAACAATGAACTTCTCTTTTCTTCCTTTTGGGTTCGTTATGTACATTATAATTATTTATAGACCATTGAAAATGTTTTTTTTTTATATCTGAGAAGTGCAAAATAGACTTGTTGACCCGACCAGTAATCTAGTGAGCGGATATGTAATAGAGAGGACGAGGTGTTCTGTAGTCCCATCCTAGGGTGACAACACTGCTCCTCCATAGATACAGAACCGGAAGAGTTGTCACTGTAGCACAGGAAATGCGTTACTGGTAGGAGCACCAGGTGAAAAAAAAAGAGAACCATCCCAGTTACCACATCTAAGGGCTGGTTTTAGTGGCATTGCAACAAATTCTGTTATAACAAGCACAATATAAACATTTAATGTCCTCATTCTGTTGTCCCAGCTACAGCACATGACAGTATTGATGTGCGTCGCCTCTGGAATGTACTAACCCCGAACCGGAAGATTGCTCAACCCTTCAGCCAGATCAGCTTGTACTTAAACATAAGCGGGTTGCCTGGCACAAGCAGGGGAAAAAAAAAAGTCTCTTGGCATCATTACCCAGTTTGCTAGGAATTCCTAGTACGAAAGTGTGAGCTCATTACTTGATATTGAAATAATGTCAAATAAGACGGCAAAAATAGACTCTGGGGCTTGTTGACTTGCGCTGCTTACTGATAAAGACTGAACTCAGGAACAAAGTCACAGGTGTTGCCAAGTGCTCAGTGTCAATACTTAGCAGTTAAAAAAAAAAAAGTGCCCACGGGTGTCTTATGGTGGCCATACACTAGACGAATAATCGTTAGAAAATCTGTTGTCATTTGGACATTGTCTAGTTATTGGTCACAAATCGAAAACCAATTGTGACGTTTTTGAGCCGAAAAATCAAAGAAAAAAACTTTGGCCGAACGGACGATAAATAGAAAGGTTAATGTGTTTCTCGCCTAAACAGTTTGCACTGGGCTTATGTGACAAAACAAACAAAAAATGTATTAATTTATGTCAGTTGAATGATTTATCGATCAAATTTCGATCATTATTTGGCAAAATCGTTGTGTGTTTGTTTTCCCTCCCCCCCAATCCATATAGGCTCTTCGGGACTAGTATGGATCTTGAGGGGGAAACCCCACACCAAAATTAAAAAAAAAAAACAGCATGGGGTCCCCCAAAAATCTATACCAGACTCTTATTCGAGCAAGCAGGTCAGGAAAGGAGGGGGGCGAGCGAACCATACTAGGCCACATGTCCTCAACATGGGGGGGGGGGGCATTTTAATGGGGACAAGGGCCTCTTCCCCACAACCATACCAGGCCACATTTCCTCAACATGGGGGGGGGGCATTTTAATGGGGACAAGGGCCTCTTCCCCACAACCATACCAGGCCACATGTCCTCAACATGGGGGGGGGGCATTTTAATGGGGACAAGGGCCTCTTCCCCACAACCATACCAGGCCACATTTCCTCAACATGGGGGGGGGGGGGGGCATTTTAATGGGGACAAGGGCCTCTTCCCCACAACCCTGGCTGGTGGTTGTGGGGGTCTTAAGAAAGGGGGCCCCTGGATCCCAGCACCCCCTATGTGAATGAGTATGGGGTACATTGTGCCCAGGGGCGGACTGACAACTCATGGGGTCCCTGGGCAATAGGAGAATATGGGGCCCCCAGGCAATCAGAGATTATCGGGCCACACAGTATACACACACAAACAGTATACAATCACACAGTATACACATACATGTAAACACAGTATACACAGACATGTTTCTATTGGCTGAGAAGGTACTGGAGAGGTGGGGCAGCTATAATCTCTGGATTTTTAGACCAAAAGGATGTCGGTAAGGGACATTTCAGAAACAGATGTAAAAAAAACACAGATTTTTACATACTGTACCTGGTTTTACTGAGGCTGGCAACCCTGATGGGGCCAGCTAGTGGCCTGGGGCCCTCGGGAAGTGCCCGAGTGTCTGAATGGTCAGTCCGCCCCTGATTGTGCCCCTACTCATTCACCCTCCAAAAAAAGCAGCATAGTGTAAAAATAAATAAATACATGAGATGGTTTTATTAAAAATGAATAATCTCCCCCCGTCAATCATGATGTCCACCTCCGCCGCCGACCAGATGAAAAAAGAAAACGCTCCTCCACTGACGCTGGCTCTCTCTGTTCTGTCAGCTTCCATGTCTTGACAGTTCCTATATATGGGGCGTGGCCATCAGGTGACATCCCTCAGATACCCCGCCCCCTTGTTACATCATGGACTCGGTCTCTGGGTTAGTGATTGCTACCAGCTGGGAATGCTACGTCCAGCAAGGTTTATATTCGGATATGAAAGGCTTATGTCATTTGGTGTGTGTCTCAGGGCCTCCACCTCAGGAGTCTCTCCATTGGATGAATCTTCTTCCTTTTTTCCTACAGCTGGGTCTGGACCAGCATTGCTGCTTGGCTCTTCTGGGGCCAGGCTTCTGCCCTATTTCCTTGTTTCAGAGACCACTGGCCTTTCAGTCCTTTATTTAGACCTTATACTGAGAGTCTTCCATGTAGTTCCTCTATATTTGAAGGATCTGAAACTAGCTAATTCTTCAATTCAAAGAGGGCTGTTTGAACCCAGTAGAGACATTTCGCACTTACCGCAAAAGCTGGTATTTCTTGTAGTCCTCATCTCTGTGAGGCAAATGTTTGAACTAGCAGTCTTATCGTGCAAGAACCCCATTATGGTTTTGCAAAGTGACAAGGTGTACACTAATAAACCCGTACTAAAACCTACTTTTTTATACAGATGCTGTACTGGATCAGAATGTAATCTAAGATATAAGTTATATAAATACAGCGCTCAGCCAAACTATAAAAAATTCCAGCAAAGTAAAGAAAACAAAATCATGTATATAAATGAATAAACAATTATGTATACAGTGCTAATTATGTGCTCAATACTATATATACAAAAATACCCTTTGTGTCCCATGTGCTTTACAACCACTTTAACCACTTCCCTACCACCCACTGTCATATGACGCCCAAAAGGTGGATCTCCCATCCTGGGTGGGCGTCATATGACGTCCTCCCATTCCCGGCCGCCTAGGGGGCGCGCGCGCGTGCGCGGCCGCCGCGATGTCCGCCGGGCACCCGCGATTGCCTGTTAAAACAGCGGGACCGTGCGGGAGCGTGGAGCTGTGTGTGTAAACACACAGCTCCACGTCCTGTCAGTGGCGAGGAGACCGATAGTGTGTTCCCAGTACGGAGGAACACTGATCGGTCTCCTCCCCTTGTGAGTCCCCTCCCCCCACAGTTAGAATCACTACCTTAGGGAACACATTAACCCCTGCAGCGCCCCCTAGTGTTAACCCCTTTCCTGACAGTCACATTTACACAGTAATCAATGCAATTTTATAGCAACGATCGCTGTGTAAATGTGAATGGTCCCAAAAATGTGTCAAAAGTGTCCGAAGTGTCCGCCGCAATGTCGCAGTCACGAAAAAAAAAAAAACGCAGATCGCCGCCATTACTAGTAAAAAAAAAAAAAAAAAAAAAAAAATGCAATAAATCTATCCCCTATTTTGTAGACGCTATAACTTTTGCGCAAACCGATCTATATACGCTTATTGCGATTTTTTTTACCAAAAATATTTAGAAGAATACAAATCGGCCTAAACTGAGGAAAAAAAATAGTTTTTTTAAAAAAAAAATGGGCTATTTATTATAGCAAAAAGTAAAAAATATTGTGTTTTTTTTCAAAATTGTCGCTCTTCTTTTGTTTATAGCGCAAAAAATAAAAACCGCAGAGGTGATCAAATACCACCAAAAGAAAGCTCTATTTGTGGGAAAAAAAGGACGTCAATTTTGTTTGGGTGTAACGTTGCACGACCGCGCAATTGTCAGTTAAAGCGACGCAGTGCCGAATCACAAAAAGTGCTCTGGTAAGGAAGGGTGTAAAATGGCCCGGTGCTGAAGCGGTTAAAGGGGTTGTAAAGCTTCGTGTTTTTTCACCTTAATGCATCCTATGCATTAAGATGAAAAAACACCTTGCACTCTCCGGCCCCCCCGAGCCCCTGTTTTACTTACCTGAGCCCCGAATCTCCATGGGCGCGATCCTGCGTTGCTTCCCCCCCCCCCCAGCTCCCGTGGGCTCTTCATAGGATGATTAATAGCATTGCAGCCATTGGCTCCTGCTGCTGTCAATCAAATCAATGATGCGGCGCGCCGGGGGGGCGGGCCGCCAACTGTATCACACGGGAGCGCGCCCGCAAGCTAACCCCCTTGGGAGAGCGCTTCCCAGAGGGGGGTTAGCTCTTGTGGGGAGGAGCCGAGACAGCCGCCGAGGGACCCCATAAGACGAGGGGCCACTCTGTGCAAAACGAACTGCACAGTGGAGGTAAGTATGACATGTTTGTTATTTAAAAAAACAAAAAGAAAACAAACCTATACAACCCCTTTAAGCCTTCATTCACTGTGTGCAACCTCCACCTTCACAAACCGCTTACCATTTTTTATGCTTTTGTTTTTTTTTTCGTGGCCAATTTGTTGTTGCAAAAAACGCAAGTCGCAGCAAAAAAGCGCACTACATGCTTTTCTGCAGCTTCTCCATTGAAGTCTATTGAACCAAAAACACACCATTTTGCGTTAAAGTCCCTAACCCTTTCCAAAAACGTAGCAGTTTAAAAAAAAAAAAACATAGATGTGAAAGTGTCCCATAGGAAACCATGTTAAATGGACTGTATTTGCAGTCCAGTCAAGTTCATCCACCCCAAACTCGCTCATCCATGTCTTTATGGACCTTGATTTGTGAACTGGTGAGCAGTCATGTTGGAACAGGAAGGGGCCATCCCCAAACTGTTCCCACAAAGTTGGGAGCATGAAATTGTCCAAAATGTCTTGGTATGCTGACGCCTTAAGAGTTCCCTTCCCTGGAACTAAGGGGCCCAACCCCTGAAAAAACAACCCCCCACCATAATCCCCCCTCCACCAAATGATTTGGACCAGTGCACAAAGCAAGGTCCATACAGACATGTATAAGCGAGTTTGGGGTGAAGGAACTTGACTGGCCTGCACAGTTCTGAGCTCAACCTGATAGAACACCTTTGGGATGAATTAGAGCGGAGACTACAAGCCGGCCCTTCTTGTCCACATCAGTGCCTGACCTCACAAATGTGCTTCTGGAAGAATGGTCAAACATTCCCATAGACACACCCTAAACCTTGTGGACGGCCTTCCCAGAAGAGTTGAATCTGTTATAGCTGCAAAGGGTGGGCCAACTCAATATTGAACCTTACTCACTAAGACTGGGATGCCATTAACGTTCATGTGCGTGTTAAGGCAGGTGTCCCAATACTTTTGGCAATATAGTGTACCTACCTAGCAGATCCAGCATTGTCCTACTGTGATTGACCGTGTTATTGCCACAAGCCAGGTCCTGCACGGTCATCTTTGTTCCAGACGTCATTGTGTGCTAGGTTCTTCTTGCTGGTCCAGACAGCCAAGCCCCCTGATGATGTGTGCCAGGCCCGCTCTCCTTCAGCCACTGTGATTGGAAAGTGAAGCACCCTGGGATATGTGACATACATATCCCAGAAGGCTTCGGAGTATTGAAGACGTCATTGTCGCTTAGGTGCGAATGGCAGCTAGGGGGCGGGCGGACAATTTTTTTTGTAGAAAATGGTAAACGAAGGGGGGGAAGAAAATTGGGGAAGGAGAGCATCCAGGGGCGAAAGTCTACTTTTAAGCACCCAAAAATAACACACGTGGGTGAAAATAATATCCAAACTTTAACCACCTCCCACCCGCCGTATAGACAAATGACGTCAGGCGGGGTGTTCTCTTGTTCTGGGATATGATGTCATATGACGTTGCCCTAGTCTCATCGCGCTTGCTCGTCCATCGTGGGCATGCTGTGTCCCTGGGACATGGCGCAACCCGATCTCGGTAAAGAGCCAATGACGAGGCTCTTTACCCATGTGATCAGCTGTGTCCAATCACAACTGATCACATGTAAACAAGGAAACGCCAGTTATTGGCTCTCCTCGCCTCACACTGACAGAGTGTGAGGAGAGGAGAGATGATCAGAGGCAGGGCCGGGACAAGGGGTGGGCAGGAGGGGCGGCTGCCCCTGGCGCAATGGTTTATTGCAGGGGTGGGGGGCACCCTGACCCTAACCCTAAGGAAAAGGGGGGCGCAGTTTGGCATCTTTGCCCTGGGCGCTGGATGACCTGGTCCCGGCACTGATCAGCGGCATCTTCTCATAGGAGAGACTGTACAGATAATCAGTGCCCTGATGATCAGTGAAGCCCCAACAGTGCCCAGCAGTGATGCCAATCTGTACCCATCAGTGATGCCCATCAGTGCCTTCTCCTCAGTGGTGCCCATCAGTGCCACCTATCAGTTCTCATCAGTGCTGCATATTAATGCCGCCCATCAGCGCTGCATATTAGTGCTGCCTCATCAGTGCCAGGGTTGCCAACCGCCAGTAAATTTACTGACAGTTTGTAAAAATCTGTGATTTTTTTTTTTACATCTGCCTGTAAATATCAGGGGCTGATAATTTCATACTGTGTTGACTTTTTAAATGAAGCAAATTACTTTGTTATAGGTATTGTCAATGTTTTCATATCATGTTTATACTGTTCAAATATTCACTGAGTTTGTTTTCAATAGGAGTTGTGTAATTTCTCAGGTTGCCAGTAAAAAAATGTGTCCGGCCAGTAAATTTTCCATGTTTTGTCAGTAAAAAATGCTGTGGGAGGCTATCAATCCTGATAAGTGCACATCAGTGATGCTAATCTGTGCCCATCAGTGATGTCAGTCAGTGCCACCTATCAGTGCTGCCTATCAGTGTGGCATATTAGTGCCTCCTCATCAGCGCACATCAGTGAAGGAGAAAAATTACTTATTTACAACTAACAAAAACTTTATTTTTTTTCAAATTTTCTGGTTTTATTTTTGGCAAAAAATAAAAAACCCAGTGGTGATTAAATACCACAAAAATGTCATATGGGTACAGCTGAAAATTGGCCTGGGCAGGAAGGGGGTGAGAGTGCCCGGTATTGAAGCAGTTAAAGTATTTTTTTTTTTGATACAGTAGAGAGAGAGAGATTGGAATGCTTGTGGCATTCATGCTGTGGCCCTGTTAGGGAGATTAATGTTTACCATTCTCATCGAAAGTGAAAGAAAATCCCAAATTTTGGGTTGTCCCCAGAACAGTAATTGATAGAAATGTTTCTAATGGGCACACTAGTTAGTGACAACCAGGGATACCCTCTCACTTCCTGTTTTGACTATGGACCAGGAAGTGAAGGGAAATCTCCCCAATGGGACACAGATGGCAAAAAAAAAAAAACTGACAGGGGTTAAAACCCTCCCTTAATCTCTCCAAAATGAAAAGATAAAAAATAAAGTTTTGCCTTTAGTTTTACTTTTAAGTGTCTGAATGTTCTAAATTTGGCAAATCCTCCACCAGATGGAGCTCAAGTATCAGTACATGCAGTGAAACAATATGGCTTTTCCAGGAAAATAGTGCACTGGAGTACTGTACATCATACTTTTTTTTTTATTTGCGCTAAAACAAGTTACATTTTCGGTACAAACTTTTGGGGGGTAACTTAAGGAGGAACCTTATGCCGCGTACACACGACCGGACTTTCCGGCAGAATCATTCCGTCTGAGTTTCCGATCGTGTGTGGGCTTCATCAGACTTTTTTCTTCAAAAATCCAGACGGACCTAGAAATAAAACATGCTTTAAATCTTTCTGACGGAACCAATTTCTATCTGGAAAACGGTTCGTCTGTGTGCTAGTCTGACGGACCAAATACGACGCAAGGGCAGCTATTGGCTACTGGCTATTGAACTTCCTTTTCTAGTCCCGTCGTACGTCATCACGTTCGAAACGTTCGAAATGAACGTACTTTGGTGTGATCGTGTGTGAGCAAGTCCGTTTGGTCAGAACTACGTTGGGAAGACCGTTAGAGTTTTAAGGAAAAAAAGTTTTAGGAGGGAAGTTTAGGGGAAAAAAAACAACTTACATTTAAGCGTCATTTGCAGCCTGCCCAGCGTCATTTGCAGCTTGCCCAGTGCCATTTGCAGCTTGCCCAGCGTCATTTGCAGCTTGCCCAGTGCCATTTGCAGCTTGCCCAGCGTCATTTGCAGCTTGCCCAGCGTCATTTGCAGCTTGCCCAGCGTCATTTGCAGCTTGCCCAGCGTCATTTGCAGCTTGCCCAGCGTCATTTGCAGCTTGCCCAGTGTCATTTGCAGCTTGCCCAGTGCCATTTGCAGCTTGCCCAGTGCCATTTGCAGCTTGCCCAGCGTCATTTGCAGCTTGCCCAGCGTCATTTGCAGCTTGCCCAGTGCCATTTGCAGCTTGCCCAGCGTCATTTGCAGCTTGCCCAGCGTCATTTGCAGCCTTGCCCAGCGCCATTTGCAGCCTTGCCCAGCGTCATTTGCAGCCTTGCCCAGTGCCATTTGCAACCTGCCCAGCGCCATTTGCAGCCTTGCCCAGCGCCATTTGCAGCTTGCCCAGCGTCATTTGCAGCTTGCCCAGCATCATTTGCAGCTTGCCCAGCGCCATTTGCAGCCTTGCCCAGCGCCATTTGCAGCCTTGCCCAGCGCCATTTGCAGCCTTGCCCAGTGTCATTTGCAGCTTGCCCAGTGTGATTTGCAGCTTGCCAGCGTCATTTGCAGCTTGCCCAGTGTCATTTGCAGCTTGCCCAGTGTGATTTTCAGCTTGCCAGCGTCATTTGCAGCTTGCCCACGTTTAAATTTGCTGCCTAGAAAGACCGTGCGAGCGCCGCCGGAAAAGGCCGAGCTAGCGCAGCCGGAAAAGACCGAGCGAGCGCCGCCAGAAAAGACCGAGCCGAATGTTCGGTTCCGCTTGCAGTCCCGCCTCCCTGCTGTTTCGGAAGCGAGCGCAGGGAGGCGGGACTGCGAGCGGAGCCGAGCAGTCAGATCGGTCTTTTTCGTCGGCGCTCGGTTTTTTTCGGCGCCGTCTGTTTTTTTTTTGGCAAATTTTTTTGGGGATCAGCGTATAATATGCACCCAAGAATTTTCCCCGCTTTTAAGGGGGAAAAAGTGCGTGTTATACGCCGATAAATATATACCATCTGGTTATCACTTTAAAACAGTTTCCCTGCATTTTTGTATCAACTGAACTGGAATGCGTGAGGCGGTATAGTTGGCTAAGTTGGGTGTCAGTGAATTTATGCTGCAAATCTCTTTCCCATTCCCGAATATAGGTGGGTTTCCCAGGGGGTTCCCGTAGCTGTAGTAGTTCATAGAGGACAGACGGATATGGAGTGCGGGATCTCGTTGGACGACATGCACAGCTTCTCAAAGGGGGTGGAAGATGTGGGGGAGCGTATGGCGTGTTGTAATCCACGCGCAAAAGGCAGAAGCTGTCCATCAGGAATCTACCATAGAGGGCTCTAAGCTCCTCCAATGGGAGCAAACCCTGGTATTGCCGCATCTTAATTCAGCTTTTGTGCTTTTAGCTGCTTCTACTACAAAGCCAAGTCCACAGTTTGCTTTTGCAACGACTTTTGCTTCAGTTCTACAGAAGGAACCTTACTGTCCTCGCCTTGTAATAGTTCTTTTTGGAATATCTCAATCCCCCAAACCTATCCAAGTAACCCCAAGTATAAAAACACCAAAAAGAACACCCCTGGACATGTTATAGAGTAGAGTGACTGTGATCATGTGCCTGGCTGCGGGACAACCAGGGGCGGACTGACAACTCATGGGGCCCCCGGGCAATAGGAGATTATGGGGCCCCCAGGCAATCAGAGATTATGGGGCCACACAGTACACACACAGTATAAAATCACACAGTATACACATACATTTACACACAGTATACACAGACATGTTTCTATTGGCTGAGAAGGTCCTGGAGAGGTGGGACAGCTATAATCTCTGGATTTTTAGACCAAAAGGGTGTCGTTAAGGGACATTTCAGAAACAGATGTTAAAAAAAAAAAAACACAGATTTTTACATACTGTCCCTGGTTTTACTGAGGCTGGCAACCCTGATGGGGCCCCCTAGTGGCCCGGGGCCCTGGGGCAGTGCCCGAGTGGCTGAATGGTCAGTCCACCCCTGGGGACAACTACTGGAAAAAAGAACCTTGGGCAGTTTTCAGCGGCTCCTACAGGGGTTGCGCTACATTAGCAAGGGTTCCTCTGGGGAAAAAAATGGTTCTGAAAACCATTTCAAGGGTTCCTCTGGGGAAAAAAAAAGGTTGAAAAGGCTGGTACTGGATGTTGAACTTTGTGTTCATTGAGCAGTGCATGTGTGTTGGCTGGAGCCCTGTGGCTTTTGTGTCTAATGACCTGAGTTCAACGTCTCCAGGGAATCATTATTTTATTTACCACAAACCCAATCAGGAGATGACAAAGAGGCCCGAGATGATTTCTTTATGGCCATCTAATGCAGCTTAATCAGGAGTTTCAGCTGTAACAGGACTCCATCCCATCAAGTTCTACTCCAAGCCTTGGGCTTCCAGCATAGAATGGATTGAAGGAGAGACATCTCATAATCCTATTAAAGTGGATGCAAACCCTAACTGGATGACATCTGGTTTTGTAAAATAACGTGTATCATAAGCAGTTGCCATGTTCTTTTTTTTTTTTTTTATACAATTTTCACCTTTTTTCTGCTACAATATTTTGTATTGAAAAAAAAAAAGATGAGGAGAACATGACAAAATATGCATGCAAAACAAATAAGTCCTACACAGGGGACATACCATATATACTCGAGTATAAGCCGAGTTTTTCAGCACATTTTTTTGTGCTGAAAGTGCCCCCCTCGGCTTATATTCGAGTCAAGCATTTTTCTGCAGCAAAAAAATACATTTTCCGACCCGACTTTGCGGCCCCGTATCTCGGGGCCACTTAGTGCAAACCCAGTGGAACCAACACTACACCATATCCAAATTTGGAGTTCCTAGCACCAAGTGGCCCCGAAATACGGGCCCCCAAAGTCGGTTCGGAAAATGTCATTCTCTGCTGCAGAAAAGTGCTTGACATTTTCTGACCCGACTTTGGGGCCCCGTATCTTGGGGCCACTTGGTGCTATGAACCCCATCCAGCATATCCAAATTTGGAGTTCCTAGCACCAAGTGGCCCCGAGATACAGGGCCCCAAAGTTGGTCAACTGTGTCCATCTGCAGCAATGTAATTTCGGACCCTTTGGGTCCAAAGACCCCAAATTATGGCTGCAGCTGGGGGCATCTAGGAACCCTTAACTACCAAGTTTGAAGTTTAGGGGACCTATGGCTGCAAATGGGCACAGTGAGGCTGCAAATGGGCATTGTTGACCCTCTTTTCCACTTACAGGAGCTGCGCATTTCTTACCCTAGGCTTATACTCAAGTCAATAAGTTTTCACCGTTTTTTGTGGTAAAATTAGGTGCCTCGGCTTATATTCGGGTGGGCTTATACTCGAGTATATACGGTAAGTAACAACGTGACAAAGTGATCTCAGAGTAGATACATGAGTTTTAAAGTGTACAAAGCTATAAACCAACGACCTCCGGAAAACGGTGTTGGAGGCAGTTTTGCCAACCGTTAGTATTTTTACTGGCAGCCAGTAAAAAAACGGGCACTTTTCTCCTGCCAGTAAATGCCAGTGACAGCAAAAGGCTGCCATTAAAAAATATGGCTGTGACGCTCGGCTCTGCAGTTTTGGCCTGGAGCCGACCAAACCATCTGAGTGCCTGCTACAGTGTGTTAGGGCGCGGCGGGCAGGGGCTGGATCTGACGTAGACAGTGTCTGAACATCTCCTGTGATGTCATAGTGCAAGAAACTGAGCCGAGTCGCCGGAGCCTCTTGTTTGGGACGGGAGCAAGGCAAGCTGGAAGTGGGACTGTCAGTGCTGTTTGGACTGGAGGGAACTGAACTGAAGGGACCGCCTGGCATAGAGAGAGACTGATCCTGTCCATGAGCAACTTATTTATTATATTGAAAATAAAATAAGAAATATGTTTTTTGCCCTAATTCCTACCCTAAATCACATTGCTGATTGCATATTGTACTTGTCTGTAGCCAAAATACTGAAATTTGCACTTAAAACTGTGATTTTGTAACTTTTGGAAATGCCAGTAATAACTTGGCTGTGCCAGTAAATTTTGGGTGTCATGTCAGTAAATTTCAATCTGGTAGGTTGGCAACACTGGTTGGAGGCAACCATGAAGGTCTGGGCTTGAAGGCCCAGAGCTGGGTATGGGGAATAGGAATGGGAAACCCTATCCCACTGGAGGTCGAGGGACCGTAGTCCAAGTGTGGGTGGGGGGAGAGGGGAATAAAAAAAAAGGGGGGGGATAAGGAGAGAGAGGATTGAGAGGAAAAAAAAAAGGAGGTCAGAAGCCAGCAAGACTAGGAAGAAGAAAGAGGTTCCAGCAGGCTAGGTAACACATGGTAGAAGCCAGGAGCACCCAGGATAGTCAGGTTCAGGGTCAGGAGAGCATATAATGACCATGGGGCCCACATAGGGTTGCCACATCATCCCTTTAAACCCGAACACATATGAGTTACTCGGGTTCTGAGGCTAATTTAATGCAGATAAAGCACTAAGTGAGTTTAATTAACATCTTAATCAGCAACAGAACCTGTGTAATTAATATGTGTTCAGTTTTAACCGCTCCTGCACATATATGTCGGCAGAATGGCACGGCTGGGCACATCAACGTACAGGTACTTTGTCCTTTAAGAGCCCAGCCGTGGGTTGCGCCACGGTCCTGAGCTCCGTGGCCGTGGGACCAGCGGACCCGATCCCCGCTGGTGTCCCGCGATCGGGTCACAGAGCTGAAGAACGGGGAGAGGTATGTGTAAACAAACCTCTCCTCGTGCTTCCTAGTGACACTGTCACTGATCGTCTGTTCCCTGTCATAGGGAAAGACGATCAGGGACGTCACATGCCAAGCCACGCCCCCCTACAGTAAGAAAACACACACAGGGCTCACTTAACCCCTCCCTGCCCCCTAGTGGTTAACTCCTTCACTGCCAGTGTAATTTACACAGGAATCAGTGCATTTAAATAGCACTGATTGCTGTATAATCTGCAATGGTCCCAAAAATGTGTCAAAAATGTCCGATGTGTCCGCCATAATGTCGCAGTCACAATAAAAATCGCTGATCGCCGCCATTACTAGTAAAAAAAAAATCTTAATAAAAATGCTATAAAACTATCCCCTATTTTGTAAATGCTATAACTTTTGCGCAAACCAATCAATAATCGCTAATTGCATTTTTTTTTTTACCAAAAATATGTAGAAGAATACGTATCGGCCTAAACTGAGGAAAAACATTTTTTTTTTTTATATATTTTTTGGGGATATTTATTATAGCAAAATTGTCGCTCTATTTTTGTTTATCTAAGTGAATAAATTGTGGAAAAAAAAACTGTTCTCATATTAATTTGTCCATAAACAGCCATAAATTGCCCCAGGTACATGAGTTCCAAAATGTATCCAAAATCCACCAAACAGTGAAGATGGTTCTTCTCAAAGGACACCACCACTGCGCAAAATCCACACAGCCTCTTACCAGAGGGTTGGACCCCAATTGCAAAGCGTTCTAACAGTGCTTAAGGGATAACACTGAAATGGATGGATGGTAATTAATCCCAGGAACAGCACTCCATTCTTCTAGTCTGCACTGCTCAAATTTCCATTAGATAGATTGTACAGACCAGTGCCGCATCAATCACTTATACAGGAGCAAAAGAGGAGAATACTAATTGTGAAGTACATTCCAACTCTACTTTATTACAAAAAATTGCATGTATTCACAAGACCAGAAAAAGTATAGGAATGTCACACCTGAAGTTGGGTGTGATGACGTCACCGCTTAGCTCTGTCCTACATGTTTCGTCCAAAGAAGTGGCACCTTCTGAAAATGCTATTTGCTTGACTGTCATGCTGACCCCTTAGAGCCCTTTCACGTGGGCTTTCTGATCAGATCTGCCGGTCAGTTTTTCATGCAGGCCTAACTGTGGAAGCTTCATACAGCCCTATGGGCAGTCTTTGTACACCGACCTACCTCCGAGTCTGTCCAGGTCCATTAAAAAAAAAAAAAAAAAAGCAGGACTGCAACTTTTCCGTTTTTCAGGACCTAAACGTGATGGATCGAGGGTAGCCTGAGGTGAATGGACAAAAAACTGTTTACATCCAACCATCTTTGAAGCCATCACAGGTCCACATATGTCCAAATGTGGAAACAAACTGAATGGGCATGGATGTAAAAAAACTGATATCTGTCCCGTTCAGCTCTGGTTCAGCATGGGGATTTGGTCATGGATCCCCTGCTGAATGGAGGGAAGCGGCACCATGTGGAAGAGCCATTAGTCTTTAGCTCTGCCTAAATGGCCATACAATCACAATCATCCTACAGAACATTAGAGCTATCTTCCAATGCTTTTTCATATCCATGGCTAGCCTTGCAGTTGAAGGCATTAGAAGTCTCCCCCGGGGGCCCGCTCTATTAGCCTCACCCTCTGCTGATACACCTTCGTGTCTTCAGGTTCTGATCGATGCTTCTGCCATTAGCAAACAGGAAATCAGCTATTAGCGTGGGTGTATAAAGGCCGGAGGATCATTCTAAGAAACCGAGTACATGTCTATCCCTAAACAAGATGGGAGTAATTCGGTAAACCCTCAGCAGTGTGTCATTTAATAGCTAATTTCAAGTGTTTTCTATAGGAGTTTCGCCATTATCCTGAATGGGCACCTCATTTGATTAATACAGTAAAAAATGTCTCCTATACTTTGTTCCACCTGATTAACAACATTTATGTTTCCTTTACGTTTTTTTTTTTTTTAAATGAAGAAATTATTCATAAAATAATTGTTATATAACTGTTAACTAAATAATAATAAAAAAAAAATTAGATAAAGATAGAACAGGAAATATATATACCGTATTTATCGGTGTATAACACGCACCCCAAGTTTAGGAGGGAAGTTTAAGGGAAAAAAACTTACATTTAAATGCCCATTAATGCAGACTTCCACTGTCCCCCTGCAGCCTTCCACTGTCCCCCTGCAGCCTTCCACTGTCCATCTGCAGCCTTCCCCACAATTGCAGCATGGTTTATTTTTTAATTTGCCGCCGCCTAGATCTTCGACTCCTCCCGCCGCCACCGCTGCTGCGATCTTTGGCTTCTCCCGCCGCCGCGATCTTCCGCTCCTCCCGCCGCCGCGATCTTCCGCTCCTCCCGCCGTCGCCACCGAGATCTTCCGCTCCTCCCGCCGCCGAGATCTTCGGCTCCTCCCGCCGCCGCGATCTTCGGCTCCTCCCGCCGCCGCGATCTTCGGCTCCTCCCGCCGCCGCCGCGATCTTCGGCTCCTCCCGCTACTCGTCTCCACTTGCCGTAACGCCTCCGTCCCGCCCCTTGGCCCGGCGCCTATGATGGACACAACACCATGCCAATGGCGGGACGTAAAGGCTAGGGAGGTGGGACTGGGCGTGACTGCGAGCGGAGCCGAGTACACAGTACACTCGGCTCGGCTCGGTAAATGTCGGCGGGGGTCCAGTCGGCGGAGGATCGGCGGGGGATCAGCGTATAACATGCACCCAAGATTTTCCCCTAATTTTAAGGGGAAAAAAGTGCGTGTTATACGCCGATAAATACAGTAGTAAATAGACAGTACTAAGGCTGGCCATAAATGGTTGAATTTCGAAAGAATTTTCTTTTGAAAATCCAAATTTTTGTGCGTTTTGTGATCCGATGGTGCCACCATTGATTTCGAAATTGATTTCGAAATTTAGCCAACCAAGCCTTCAATTTCACCTCATGTTGCTACAGAAAATAATTTTCGTGGCTGGGAATCTTCTTTTCTTTCCGGGAATTTTCTTTTCTTGCACATGCGCATTTCTTTTTCGATTACATTTCCCGCACGATTCTCCCATCATTGATTAGAAAATTGTAAATTTTTCAAAAAATTTCCAACATGTCCGATTACTCATATTTGATTGCTGCACGAAAATCGTCTGTTGCTGCATCCCACTAATGGTGCGAAATCCGAACGAAAATTCTTAGATAAGATTTTTCGAAAAAAATAATTATTTTCAAAAGTTGTAAAATCTTCAATCAAAATTCTCACCTTCCCATAATTCTGGACTTTAATTAACTAGGTGATAACATTTATGCCCCGCACACACGGTCGGATATTCCGATAGAAAAAGTCTGATCGGATTATGTTGTCGGAAAATCCGATCGTGTGTGGGCTCTAGCGGGCTTTTTCCGTCTAAAAAATTTGAGAGCAGGATCTCAAATTCTCCGACAACAAAATCCGATCAGACTTTTTCCGATCGTGTGTAGGGAATTCTGACTGACAAAGTGCCACGCATGCTCAGATCAAATAACGAGACCAAAGCTATTGGCTACTAGCCTCTACGTAGTTCTGTAGAATGCAACGAACGTCACCACATTCGGAACGATCAGATTTTCCGACAACATTGTCCGACTGTGTGTATGCGTGTTGCGTGTCGTGTCAGACAAAATCCGTCATAAAAAACGGACGGATTTTATGGTTGGAATTTCCGACCGTGTGTACGGGGGCTAAGGGTCGACCCATGTATGGCCTGCCTTAGCACGCACTGTTGGGAGTGGCAGTGTTGTCACCCTTCTATGCATGGCAGAGACAGTTCCAGGCAGCATAATGGTATCAGTAGATCTTGCCACGCACAGACGCATGCTGGCAAAGGGAATGTGACTTTTGGTAAAGGACACAAGCAGGGCCGTGCTGGGGCAGTTGTTGCCCAAGGCAGTCATTTTTATGGTGGCCGCCTCGGGCAATAGCACCGCCTATGTGTGTGTTCAGCTGCCTCAATTGGCCTTAGGGTTGCCACCTTCACCCGGACAGTCCGGGTTTTGAAGCATGTGTCCAGGTTTCAGTCCACCTGAAACCCGGACACATTATTCAGACAGGAATGTGGCTGAGGACAGGGCTTGACAGGAGAGTGAGGGCACACTATGTGTGCCGCATTACTAAGTGCCCAAAGGTGTTCCCAGGTCTGTTACAATCCTATAGTGCAGTGATGGGGAACCTTGGCACCCCAGATGTTTTGGAACTACATTTCCCATGATGCTCATGCACTCTGCAGTGTAGTTGAGCATCCTGGGAAATGTAGTTCCAAAACATCTGGGGTGCCAAGGTTCGCCATCACTGCTCTAGTGTATACTAAAACAAAACAAAAAAAAAATGTACGGTGTGTAAAGTGCTCAGGTTTGGCTTGAAGAGCGCAGGACTAGCAATGGCCGTACACGCTGCAATTTGATGATTTAGGCACAACCGATCACAAACAAGCGAATCATTACTGATTAGAATCTCAAATTATGCAACACGAACTTATCGTTGTTCTGCACTTTGCAATCGACTGAGAATATTGATTGAAAATACAATCTTTCAATAAGTAAGGTAATCATTTAACCACTTGCCGACTGCTGCACGCCGATATACATCCGCACAATGGCAGCGGTGGGAAAATGGGCGTACCTGTACATCCCCTTTAACTGGCAGGGCTAGCGGGTGCCGCCGCGTACAGCGTGACCGTGCCCACGGACTGGATGTCCACCGGTCTCCCGGCAACCGGTCTCCTGCCTAGTTATAGGACAGAGATCACTGATCCCTGTGGTCGGAAGCAGTGACCGCTGTCATGTGAGTGGAAGCCCACCCCCCCCACAGTTAGAATCACTCCCTAGGACACACTTAACCCCTTGATCGCCCCCTAGTGTTTAACCCCTTCCCTGCCAGTGTCATTTACACAGTAATCGGTGCATTTTTATAGCACTGATCGCTGTATAAATGACAATGGTCCCAAAATAGTGTCAAAAGTGTCCGATGTGTCCGCCATAATGTCGCAGTCACGATAAAATTCGCAGATCGCCGCCATTACTAGTAAAAAAAAAAGAATAAAAATGCCATAAATCTATTTTTTTAAACTTTTGCACAAACCAATCAATATACGTTATTGCTTTTTTTTTTTAACCAAAAATATGTAGAAGAATACGTATCGGCCTAAACTGAGAAAAAAAAAATGTTTTTATATATTTTTGGGGGATATTTATTATAGCAAAAAGTAAAAAAAAAAATGTTGCTCTTTTTTTGTTTATAGCACAAAAAATAAAAACCGCAGAGGTGATCAAATACCACCAAAAGAAAGCTCTATTTGTGGGACAAAAAAAGGACGCCAATTTTGTTTGGATGCAACGTCGCACGACCACGCAATTGTCAGTTAAAGCGACGCAGTGCCGAATCGCAAAAAGTGCTCAGGAGGGGGGTAAAATCTTCCGGGGCTGAAGCGGTTAATCAATCTGAATTAGACCTCTTTCACACTGGGGCGCTTTGCAGGCACTACAGCGCTAAAAATATCGTCTGCAAAGCGCCCTGAAACAGCCGCTGCTGTGTCTCCAATGTGAAAGCCCCCCGAGGGCTTCCACACTGGAGCAGTGCGCTTGCAGGACGGTCAAAAAAAGTCCTGCAAGCCGCACCTTTGGAGCGGTATAGGAGCGGTGTATTTACCGCTCCTAAAGCGCCCCTCCCCATTGAAAACAATGGGGCAGAGCTGCAAACCCGCCGGCAAAGTGCCGCTGCAGCAGTTTAAACTCTTTTTTGGCCGTTACCGGGGGTTAAAACCGCCCGAATTGCGCCGCTAAAACGATGGTAAAGCGCCGGCAAATATAGGGCCGCTTTACCGCCGACGCCCCCACCGCCCCAGTGTGAAAGGGGCCTTGGGATCGGATCTCTGTCAGACGCAGAGAATACTCATGCCACATACACACGGTCGGAATTCTCGTTGGAAAAAGCTCTGATGGTTTTCCTGACGGAATTCCGCTCAAACTGTCTTGCCTACACACGGTCACACCAAATTCCGACCGCCAAGAATGCGGTGACGTACAACACTACGACGAGCCGAGTTCAGCACTTCCGAGCATGCATCGAACTGTTTCCGAGCATGCGTAGGAATTTTGCGCGTCAGAATTGCTACAGACGATCGGAATTTCCGATAGAAACCTTTTCCGTCGGAAAAATTGAGAACATGCTCTCAATTTATTTGCTGTCGGAAATTCGGCCAGCAAAATTTCCGATGGAGCCTACACACGGTCGCATTTTCCGATGAAAAGCTCTCATCGGTCTTTTTCTGGCCTGGAATTTCCGATCGCGTGTACGCGGCATTAGAAGCCATCATCAAAATGAAGCCATGGCCAATCGACTTGCTAGAGTCAAAATCGTTAAAAAAAAAAAACTCACTAAATCGATCGGACATGGGGTCTGTGGTTTGCAATTTTTATTCAATTCAATCAGTTTTAGTTGCACTGGATGACCTCACAGCCAATCCAGGGCCGTCTTTAATATTGATTGGACCCTGGGCAAAACTTTTCTTGGGGCCCCCCCCCATGCAGTTTCGCTTTCTAGCTGCTCTGAGACATACAATAAATAGCAGCTAGACTCAAAATCTGTTTACTGAATCAGATCAGACAGCTATTGCGTTGGTTGCCAGAGGTTACAGTGTATCATTACCACTCACTAATTGGTTGCCAGAGGTTACAGTGTATCATTACCACTCACTGACTGGTTGCTAGAGGTTACAGTGTATCATTAGAACTCACTGACTGGTTGCCAGAGGTTACAGTGTATCATTACCACTCACTGACTGGTTGCCAGAGGTTACAGTGCATCATTACCACTCACTGACTGGTTGCCAGAGGTTACAGTGTATCATTACCACTCACTGACTGGTTGCCAGAGGTTACAGTGTATCATTACCGCTCACTGACTGGTTGCTAGAGGTTACAGCACACATTACTGCTCACTGATTTGCTAGAGGTTACAGCACAGATTTCTGCTTGTTAATTGGTTGGTAGAGTTTACTGTGAATATGACCTCAGGGGGGCATAGTTACATAGTTAGTTAGGTTGAAAAAAAGACACAAGTCCATCCAGTTCAACCACAAATAATAAAAAAATACATATCAATGCGGCTGGCTGACGCTATTTACATATATATGCCGGTAATTTACATGTAAACACAGGGTCTGCAGGTGAGTCATCTGTACACAACAATAGGGCAGAGCTGGGCAGCATTAGTAGCAGCACTTCACACTGAGATATTGGGACACAGCACGGGACAAAAACCTCAAGGGATGAGGGATTTTAAACCAGGATAGTTGGCAAGTATAGTTGGCCACAACAATGATAGGGCCCAGGGCAGCTGCCCCTTTTGCCTGCCTTAAAAACGGCCCTGAGCCAATCGCAGACAAGGCGCGCTCGCCCCCCTTGGTGAAGCAATCCTATATTTGCTTCTTCATTTTATGATGACTTCCTCTGGCCGTGATGGAGGGATTGCAGTGAACTCAACTTCACCAAGAGTAAAAAAAATAAAAAAAACAAAAAAAAAAAAAAATCCATAGGATGACCCCCATGAATGAGAACGTTCTTGGGATTATAGCACTTTCCGCAGGCAAGGGGCGAGGAGATTGTGTCAGGAAAGATTTAACACGCACTGATAATCCTAAATCCTGAACAGCATGTTTTTCTTTCAGATTAAATGTCAGATTTCCGCTGTCGGTAATGAGCTCAGGCCGATATAAACAAAGTTTCAATTCACGGCCGAGCGCCCCGCGGACGGGTGGTAGATGCGGCCCTCGGTGGTAATGGTCCTTTAGCACACAATAATCCAAAATTGTGTTATTTCTCTTGGCCGTATTATCCACAAATGGCTCCATTCTTTCCATGTGAAGGAAGAATTAGCGGCATTCTTCAGCGGCCGTAAAAGACTTATAGGAAAATTAGAGATCCTGAAAATCCGGTTACTTTTATACACGGCAGCCAGTCCCCAGCAGTTTGCTGTAAATGGATTGCGATAATGTCGTAACTACACTATATTGTCAAAAGTATTGATACACCTGCCTTTACACCCACATTAACTTTAATGGCACCCCCAGCCTTAGTCCGTAGGGTTCAATATTGAGTTGGCCCCCCCTTTGCAGCTATAACAGCTTCAACTCTTCTGGGAAGGCCGTCCACAAGGTTTAGGAGTGTCTATGGGAATGTTTGACCGTTTTTCCAGAAGCGCATTTGTGAGGCCAGGCACTGATGTTGGACGAGAAGGCCTGGCTCGCAGTCTCCACTCTAATGCCCCCGTACACACGGTCGGAAATTCCGACCACAAAATCCGTCTGATTTTTTCCGACGGATTTTGTCCGACACTGGTGTTGCATACACACGGTCGGACAAAGTTGTCGGAAAATCCGATCATCCTGAACGTGGTGACGTTCGTTGCGTACGACGGGAATACGTAGAGGCCAGTAGCCAATAGCTTTGGTCTTGTAATGTGATCTGAGCATGCGTGGCACTTTGTCCGTCGGAATTCGCTACACACGATCGGAAAAAGTCAGATAGGACTTTGTTGTCGGAAAATTTGAGAGCAGGATCTCAAACTTTTTCCGTCAGAAATTCCGACGGAAAAAGTCCGATGGAGCCCACACACGGTCGGAATTTCCGACAACATGGTCCGATAGGACATTTTCGGGGCATAATTCATTCCAAAGGTGTTCTATCGGGTTGAGGTCAGGCCAGTCAAGTTCCTCCACCCCAAACTGGCTCATCCATGTCTTCATGGACTTTGCTTTGTGCACTGACATACAGTTTATTTGGGTATAGTGTCGCACGACCGCGCAATTGTCAGTTAAAGTAAAGTGCCGTATTGCAAAAAAATGGCCTGGTTAATGAAGGGGGGTAAATCTTCAAGGGCTGAAGTAATGCCCAATTTAAAACTTTTTTTTTGCAGAGGTTTAACCGGTTCCCGACCGCCTCCTGTACTTTTACGTCAGCAGAATGGCACGGCTGGGCAAAGTAAGGTACCGTACATTACTTTGAATTTCCCGCCGTGACCGCGCCCGCGGGTCCCGTAGACTCGATCGCCGCGGAGATACCTGCGATCGTGTCACGGAGCTCAAGAATGGGGAAATGACGATTTAAAGCGGTGTTTCACCTTAAAAAATTTTTTTTTAAAGGTCAGCAGCTAAAAAAAAAGTAGCTGCTGACTTTTAATAAGTACACTTACCCTCCCAGGGCGCCCGCGATGTCGGTCGTGGAGGCCGAGATGTCCCTCGGCGATCCGGTTCCAGCGCCGCCATCCTCAGTAAGGGAAACGGCTGCCCGTTTCCTACTGTGCATGCGCGAGTCGCGCGCGGCCTACTGCGCATGCGCAAGTCGAATTTGTGAATGGGGAACGCGATGTGTTGTGGGCCACAGTTCCCATAACACACTGTGCCCCATTCACTAGAAGACGGCGCTCGGAGCAGAGGAGAGAACATCACCGCGGAGCTGGAAGAGGCAGATTAGGACGATCTGCCTAGCAACAGCCATTTCTGGTAAGTAAAAAAATTTATTTTTTTTTTTTCATTTTGAATTGTTATTAACATTTTTTTTAAGTTTTTTTTTTCAGGGTGTCCCACCACTTTAAACAAGCATCTCCCCGTTCTGCCTAATGACAGCACACTGATCGTCTGCTCCCTGTCATCGGGAGCAGCGATCAGTGTGGTGTCACACACAGCCACGCCCCACAGACCGTTAGAAGCATGCCCCTAGGATACACTTAACCCCTCCACGCCCCCTAATGGTTAACCCCTTCACTACCAGTGACATTTTTACAGTAATCACTGCAATTTTATAGCATTGATTTCTGTATAAATGCCAATGGTATAAAAAATGTGTCAAAAATGTCCGATGCGTCCGCCATAATGTCGCAGTCACGATAAAAATCGCAGATCGCCGCCATTACTAGTAAAAAAAAAAATTATTAATAAAAATGCCATAAAACTATCCCCTATTTTGTAGGCGCTATAACTTTTGCGCAAACCAATCAATAAACGCTTATTGAGATTTTTTTTTACCAAAAATATGTAGAAGAATACGTATCGGCCTAAACTGAGGAAAAAATCATTTGTTTTTTATATTTTTGGGGGATATTTATTATAGCAAACAGTAAAAAATAATGTGTTTTTTTCAAAATTGTCGCTCTTTTTTTGTTTATAACGCAAAAAATAACAACCGCAGGGGTGATCAAACACCACCAAAAGAAAGCTCTATTTGTGGGGACAAAATTATAACAATTTCATTCGGGTACAGTGTTGTATGACCGCGCAATTGTCATTTGAAGTGTGACAGCGCTGAAAGCTGAATGGCCTGGGCAGGAAGGGGGTGAAAATGCCCGGTATTGAGATGGTTAAGGGGGTGTGGCAGGGGGGAGTGTCCTAGGCCTACATACATTTGTTAGTAGGTGTCCCTCATTCCCATCTCAAAATGTTGGGAGGTATGCAGCTCTATTTGCACCGATTTGCGCAAATATGTGACCGCTCTACGCCAAGGCTCACCGGCCGAGAGGCCACATATTTGCATGCTGCCAGCGCCAAGGGGGGGTTAAGGTGTTTTGGTGGTTTATAGGGTACAGCGGGATTTAAATGGCTCCTGGTGGTTACGGAGGCTGCTTTCAGCTATCTTGGGTCGGTTTATGTGCCAAAATATGGCCCATCATTAGCCTCATTATTTTACTTTTTTTAAATCCCTTCAACACAGAGAAAATAGACGCTGTACAGGGCTCAAGTCCTGCGGGAACGCATGGGAACGGAGTTCCTGTACTTTTTCCACAACAGGAACTCAGTTCCCTTTAGCAGCCGTGTCCTGCAAGACTTTGAAGTATGCGAACTGTGTGGCAGGTGCTACACCAGCAGCCGCTGACACAGCTCGCAATAGTAATTGACACACACCAGGGGTGGACCATTCAGGCTTTGCCAGTAGGGGGGCCCCATGACAGCTTCCGCTTCGATCTACCTGTCAATCACAGCTAGCTGACGGGTAGATCAGGTCCCTGCTGCTAAGAGATTGTATTTAGTCAGACCTCTCGTGATGCGCTCCTCCCCACCGGCCTCTCCTGATTTTCTGTCTCCTCATCTCCCCCCCCCCAGTCTCCTGCATACTTGCTCTCTGTGTGTCCCGCTGAATCCCCCCCTCCTCTATCTTCAGTGCCATATGATGAGAGAACCTAGAGAAGGAGCACAGCTATTCTGCTCACAGGACATGCAGGGAGAGAGGTGAGCTGAGGGAGGAACATCAGTTTGGGGTGGTAAGCTGAGCACAATACCTGGCAAAGTTTAATGCCAGGAGGGAAGTTTATGTGGAAATATGTGAAGGGTTGGAATAGCAGCGAGTGTGTGTTGGAGCCTGCAGAGTTTGCAGCCCCCCAAGCCAACATACATCTCCTAAGCAGGAACATATCACCATCTCCCCAAGCATTCTGTCCAGATAATGTGCAGTTCATTTATGACCTTTCCATTCAACCCTGTGTTATCCAAACTCTGTTCAATGAAAAGTGTAAACTCACCACATAAACACTCTATATACAAAATAAAAAAATTCCCCAATAAAGATCAGAACATGATTGTTCACATTTGCATGGAAGCACGATTGAATGAATGCTGATTATTTAGTGAATTATCGTATTTATGTTTATTGAGGATTGTTATTTTTTTTATGTACTAACAGTTAAGCTTCATACACACAATACGAAAAATGGATGAAAAATACCACTTTTGAAGCGTTCGTGCATATGAGCGTATCAATTTTATTTTTTTATTTTTTTGGTGGGCGAGTGGATCTGGGGTGGGAGTTCCCACACTTTTTTCCCCAGGACTTGACCCCTGACGCTGTATGCAATTTTTGCGACACGCAGATACCCAAGCGTTATGGTGTGCTGTGGTTTGTAGCCCAACGGGTGGCACTGCAATACAACCACATTGGTAACGTGCGCTACTGCCGGAATATACAATGTGTTACCACAGCACAATTGGTGTGAATTGGCGCCTCAGTTTTGATTGAGTGTTTTTTTGTATCCTACGGTGAAAGGTAAAAAAACACTTAAAAGTCGTATTTTAATCACAGTGGTGCTCGCGGTATCACCAGCAGGGGGCAGGAGAGATCAGTCGCTCCTATCTGGACGACACTTGGCAGGCTCTGTGTATTTAAACTTGAACTTTTATTGATCAAAAGCCCTGTTATATGTTAACACTCGTGTAACAGATATTATTTAACCATTAATACCTATTAACGTCCCGCTAAGGTCCCGGTCTGTTTACTCCTACGCAGTGCGGTATTTATATCCCTCATGCACCGCAGGGGCTCTTATCCCGCCAAATGTATTAATCAAACAGCTGTCCAGATTTCTTCCGCTAATACATACGTTGCACAACAGAGTATTAATGTCACCAGCTAACCATATGTTTATATTACATCTCTGTGAACTTTTATTGCAATGGCTCAATAAATCGCAAGCTTCCATTACCCACCTTCTTCTGGCTCTTACGTTGTTGGTTGTAACATGACAAAATGTGGAAAATCGCAAGGGGTATGAATACTTTTTCAAGGCACTGTAGTGGCGCCTTCAGTGCTATGGAGTCTGGAACATTTTCTAACCAGGCTCCATTGCACAGAAGGCGCCACTACAGCGCCTTGAAAAAGTATTCATACCCCCTTGCGATTTTCACCATTTTGTCATGTTACAACCAACAACGTAAATGTATTTTATCGGGATTTTATGTGATAGACCAACACAAAGTGGCACATCATTGTGAAGTGAAAGGAAAATGATAAATGGTTTTCAAATTTTCTTACAAATAAATATGTGAAAAGTGTGGGGGGTACATTTTGTATAGCGCCCCCCGGAGTCAATACTTTGTAGAACCACCTTTATGTGCAATTACATCTGTTTGGGGATGTCTCTACCAGCTTTGCACATCTAGAGAGAGACATTTTTGCCCCATTCTTCTTAGAAAAATATCTCAAGCTCTGTCAGATTGGATGGAGAGCGTCTGTGAACAGCAATTTTCAAGTCTTGCCTCAGATTCTCAATTGGATTTAGGTCTGGACTTTGACTGGGCCATTCTAACACATGAATATGCTTTGATCTAAAACATTCCATTGTAGCTCTGGCTGTATGTTTCGGGTCGTTGTCCTGCTGGAAGGTGAACCTCCGCCCCAGTCTCAAGTCTTTTGCAGACTCTAATGCCGCGTACACACGACCGGACTTTCTGGCAGAAAAGGTCCGACGGACTTTCGGCGGAGTTCCGAGGGACTTTCCGAACGAATGGACAAAGTCCGTTCGAAAGTCCGTTTGTTTTGAATGTGATGACGTAAACGGGACTAAAAAAAGGAAGTTCAATAGCCAGTAGCCAATAGCTTCCCCTGCGTTGTATTTGGTCCGTCGGACCAGCATACAGATGAACAGTTTTCCCGATAGGAATTGAGTCCGTCGGACAGATTTGAAACATGTTCTATTTCTAGGTCCATCGGATTTTTTATACCAAAAAACGATCGGATTAGACCACACATGATCGGATTGTCCGACGGACTAATTCTGTCTGACCTAGTCTGCCGGAAAGTCCGGTCATGTGTACGCGGCATAACAGGTTTTCCTCTAAGATTGTCCTGTATTTGGCTCCATCCATATTCCCATCAACTCTGACCATCTTCCCTGTTCCTGCTGAAGAAAATCATCCCCACAACATGATGCTGTCACCACCATGTTTCACGGTGGGGATGGTGTGTTCAGGGTGATGTGCAGTGTTAGTTTTCCCCCACACATAGCGTTTTGCTTTTAGGCCAAAAAGTTCAATTTTGGTCTCATCTGACCAGAGCACCTTCTTCCACATGTTTGCTGTGTTCCCCACATGGCTTCTCACAAACTGCAAACAGGACTTCTTATGACTTTCTTTCTCCAATGTCTTTCTTCTTGTCACTCTTCCATAAAGGTCAGATTTGTGGAGAACACGACTAATAGTTGTCCTGTGGACAGATACTCCCACCTGAGCTGTGGATCTCTGCAGCTCCTCCAGAGTTCCCATGGACCTCTTGGCTGCTTCTCTGATGAATGCTCTCCTTGCCCGGCCGGTCAGTTTAGGTGGACGGCCATGTCTTGGTAGGTTGGCAGTTGTGCCATACTCTTTCCATTTTCAGATGATGGATTGAACAGCGATTCGTGAGATGTTCAAAGCTTGGGATATTTTTTTACAACCTAACCCTGCTTTATACTTCTCCACAACTTTATCCTTGACCTGTCTGGTGTGTTCCTTGGCCTTCATGATGCTGTTTGTTCTCTAAGGTTCTCTAACAAACCTCTGAGGGCTTCACAGAACAGCTGTATTTATACTGAGATTAAATGAGACAGAGGTGGACTCTATTAACTAATTAGGTGATTTCGGAAGGCAATTGGTTTTACTAGATTTTAGTTAGGGGTATCAGAGTAAAGGGGGCTGAATACAAAAGCACGCCACACATTTCACATATTAATTTGAAAAAATGCTAAAGACCATTTATCATTTTCCTTCCACATCACAATTATGTGCCACTTTGTGTTGGTCTATCACATAAAATCCCAATAAAATACATTTACGTTTTTTGGTTGTAACATGACAAAATGTGGAAAATGTCAAGGGGTATGAATACTTTTTCAAGGCACTGTATATCAAGAATGTACTATCTGTGTATGTGGAGGAGTATTTAAAGTTTAGAGACATTTTCCCTCGCTTCCTGTCCTGCTGAGGTTTTGGTTGACAGTGACACCACTGGCAGGTGACGTGGGCTCACCCAGGGTATGGAGTCTAAGGGACAGCTTGGTCTTCACTAGAGTACACTGTAAAGACTGATAGGCCAGTGCCCCTCGTGGCCCTGGGTTATTTTGCTGCAAACTGACATCAGGTCGCCACCCTTGTGGTTATCCACAGCCGATCAGCAGGTTTCAGCTGATTGACTGAAACCTGCTGACAAACTCGTGCTACATCTAACCATGGGCACCTGAAAACCAGTAAGTTCACCAGGTACATTGCGGTGCCCGGCTGTGCCACTCGCTCGTAGTAAATCTACGTAATTAACCACTTCCCGACCGGCGCACACAGATATACGTCGGCAGAAAGGCACGGACAGGCAGGAGGGCGTATATAAGTCCCTCCTTAATGCCTGTCCGTGCCATCGGAAGCAGCGCCGGACGGGACCCCCGTGAGTCCGGTCGCGATCGTCTCACGGGAAGGCTGAACGGGGAGATGCCGAGATAAACAGCATCTCCCCGTTCTGCCTAGCAACTAGTGACGCCGATCTCTGCTCCCTGTGATTGGAGCAGAGATCAGCATTCACTAGCTGACAGCCACGCCCCCCCCCACAGTAAGAAACACACCCCTAGGCCTACTTAACCCCTACACTGCCCCCTTGTGGTTAACCCCTTCACTGCCAGTGTAATTTACACAGGAATCAGTGCATTTAAATAGCATTGATTGCTGTATAAATGACTGGTCCCAAAAATGTGTCAAAAATGTCCGATGTGTCCTCCATAATGTCGCAGTCACTATAAAAATTGCTGATAGCCGCCATTACTAATAAAAAAAAGTATTAATAAAAATGCTATAAAACGATCCCCTATCTTGTAAACGATATAAACCGATCAATAATCGCTTATTGCGATTTTTTTTACCAAAAATATGTAGAAGAATACGTATCGGCCTAAACTGAGGAAAAAAAATGTTTTTTTATATATTTTTGGGGGATATTTATTATAGCAAAAAAATAAAAAAGAATGCGTTTTTTTTCAAAATTGTCGCACTTTTTTGTTTATAGCGCAAAAAATAAAAACTGCAGGGCGATCAAATACCACCAAAAGAAAGCTCTATTTGTGGGAAAAAAAGGACGTCAATTTTGTTTGGGAGCCACGTCGCACGACCGCGCAATTGTCAGTTAAAGCGACGCAGTGCCGAATCGCAAAAAGGGGCCTGGTCCTTTGGCTGCAAATTGGTCCGGTCTGAAAGTGGTTAAAAAAAAACATTTATTAATGAACACAGAGCTGCATTCATTTGTACAATTTACATCTAGAGTTCAGCTTTAACCATAAGAAATAAGGCACCTGGTGGTAGTAGAGGCTTGGCACGTGCCCGCATGGCGGGGCGGGGTGTGTACTGATAGTAGGCGCGGGGTGTTTGCCAGAGAAGGCGGGGGGTGTTAGGAAGAGATAGCGTCTAGCATGCAGCGGTGTGCCAATCGGGGCTGTCGGAGAATATTGGCATTAATAACCATACGCAAAACGTCTGTGCGGAGTGAGAGCGATAGATTGTGCCAAACATGCTGCAAAGTTAATAGGGGACAGATGGTAAAGCTTTGTACCAACAGCAGGGCACCAGAGGAAGGTCCATAGGTGACCAGGACATGGGTGTACACACCTGCACGGTAACGCAGCGCCGGTCACACCCATGGAGAACAACATGTCCAAAATTTGGCTCCTTTCCTGCCTACATGAGATATCTTCTGCCGTATCTGACGTCATTAGAAAAATACTGTCTAAAATTGAATAGTTTAGCTTTAGCCTCAGTTATACTGTAAATAAACCACTGTGTCCAGATTCAGTAGGCTTCTCAGAGTGCTTCTGTTCAGGGCCGCAGCATCCCAACTGTGTTGTGCAACCAGTTTAATTGAGAACTGCAGAGGGCAGAACTCAGAACCCAGGAGCGCTTGCATTTTCCCAGGGTCCATGATGCTAGGCAGTGGCGGCTGGTCCTCCATTTTTTGATAGTGGGGGGCATCAAGAAAACCAAACACCACCCCCCTGCCCCGTTTGGTCAGTCAACCTCCTCCCCCCACCTTTTAATGAGTGAAACAAGTATTGGATCACCTATCAATCAGCAAGATTTCTGGCTCCCAGGTGTCTTCTATATAGGTAACAAGCTGAGATTAGGAGCACTCTCTTAAAGGGAGTGCTCCTAATCTCAGCTTGTTACCTGTATAAAAGACACCTGTCCACAGAAGCAATCGATAAGTCAGATTCCAATCTCTCCACCAAGGCCAAGACCAAAATGCTGTCCAAGGATGTCAGGGACAAGATTGTAGACCTACACAAGGCTGGAATGGGCTACAAGACCGTCACCAAGCAGCTTGGTGAGAGGGCGACAACAGTTGGTTGTTCGCAAATATAAGAAACGCAAAATAACTGTCAATCTCCCTCGGTCTGGGGCTCCATGCAAGATCTCACCTCGTGGAGTTTCAATGATCATGAGAATGGTAAGGAATCAGCCCAGAACTATACGGGAGAATCTTGGGGGGGGGGGGCAATGGCGTCGGGGGGGGGGGGGGGGGGCTGGAGCCCCGAATGGGTCCCCGGCATGCACAACTGTATTAGTAGCCCCGAGCGCCGCCGAACGGGGACCGATCTGATCCCGAGTGCGGCCGAGTCACATAGCAGGTCCCGCCTTCTGGAGCCTGCAGCGCCTATGTGTGACGTCCATCATAGGTGCTGCAGGCTCCAGAAGGCGGGAATTACAATGCGGCCGCCACGCCACATCACTGTGAGATCCCTGCTCGGCGCTCCTCTTCGCCTCTGGCTGCCTGCTGTGATGATGGGCGCACCGCACACCACGGCTGAAGTCTGTCTCCTGGTCAGGTCAGTGTATGTATGTCAGGTAGGTCAGTGTGTGTCAGGTAGGTCAGTGTATGTCAGGTAGGTCAGTGTGTGTCAGGTAGGTCAGTGTGTGTCAGGTAGGTCAGTGTGTGTCAGGTAGGTCAGTGTGTATCAGGTAGGTCAGTGTGTGTCAGGAAGATCAGTGTATGTCAGGTAGGTCAGTGTGTGTCAGGTAGATCAGTGTATGTATGTATGTCAGGTAGGTCAGTGTGTGTATGTCAGGTAGGTCAGTGTATGTCAGGTAGGTCAGTGTGTGTCAGGTAGGTCAGTGTATGTCAGGTAGATCAGTGTATGTATGTATGTCAGGTAGGTCAGTGTATGTCAGGTAGGTCAGTGTGTTTCAGGTAGATCAGTGTATGTATGTCAGGTAGGTCAGTGTATGTATGTCAGGTAGGTCAGTGTATGTATGTATGTCAGGTAGGTCAGTGTATGTATGTCAGGTAGGTCAGTGTGTGTATGTATGTCAGGTAGGTCAGTGTATGTATGTCAGGTAGGTCAGTGTGTGTTAGGTAGGTCCAGTGGCGTCTCCAGCTTTCATATTTAGGGGGGGCACATGGGGGGACAGGGACAAAAGTAGGGGGGCAACTATAAAATGCAATTTTACTACGATCCCCAGGGTGGCAGAAAACAAGAGATATATGTCACCAGCATACCAAGAAAATATAAGGGTCCAAAGCAGTGGGAGAACTATCAGGGTTGCAAAGGTTGTCTTGCCACCGGGCCTTGGTGTTCTGCCACTGTGGTGTTCCCCAGCCTCCTCTTGCTGTCCTGCCCCTGCTATTGACAGTGCTGGTCTGGCATCTGTCTCCTTGGCAGTGGCAGCAGTCTATTAGGGCCTAGTGCTGGTGACATTATGGGTGCATGCAGGGGAAGGCTGGCACTATTGGTTGTAGAGAGCCGAGCCCCAGCTGGTCACCTAGCAGCAGTAATGTTGTATAACCTTCTCTGTTGACATGCTGATCGGGATGTGATTCAGGTGATGCTTCCAGTCAGATCTAATAAACACAGTATTTATTAGCATCAAGAGTACAACCACATCCACCGTATGTTCAGCCGCCATGTGGGTTCTATGCCTGTAAGGTGCGGGCTTCGATCAATAAAATCACTATGATATTTAACACTAGGATTTGACTAGGAGCATCACCTGGATTTCATCACGATCAGCATGTTAGAGAAGGCTGCACTGCTGCTAAGCAACCTGCAGGGAGGTCAACTGTCTACTCTACAACCATTAGAGATGGGCTCGGGTGTGTTTGAAATCCCACTTGCCTGATCCCGCCAGGAAGCCGACACTGCACACGGCTAATCACAGGCTGTGAGACATTCCTGATCTGTGCAGCTGCGGACCAGGAAATGTCTCACTGCTTGTGCTTAGCGCCGTGCAGTGTGGGCTTCCTGATGGGCTCGGGCATGTGGGATTTTGAACATGCCCTGCCCATCTCTAACAACAAATTGTGCTGGCTCTCCTGTACATTAGCCCCATAAAGTAACCAGCACTGGGTTCCAATGTGCCACTGCTGCCATGGAGACAGAGACCAGCGCTGTGAATAGCCAGGACAGCAACCCTGGTAGTTCCACCACTGGTCCACACTGCAAGGATTCCCCATCCACCTATAATGTGTAGATGGGAGAATTGGATCATTTCTTTTTTTTTTCATGCAACCTACTAGTTAAATGAAAAAAGTGATCAATGTATGGGCTGCCTAAGTGCTAAGACCAGCCATAGGCAGTTTAAATCCCAGCTGGTTGAGGTTTGAACCATTAATGAGCAGGCTGAATGTACCAAGTTGATCGATCAAATTGGGAACAACCAGCCTGACAGATACTCTTATGATTATCACTAGTGGTTGCTATAGCCACTAGTGATAATGACTGTTTGTTGGGAGAATACAATTGCTGGGCAGGAGGGATATTCCCCTGTCACCACTGTCTGTGTTAATGGGGGAATCATGCAAGTTTCTTTCCTGCACTCTGTGGATGCAGGAAAGAAATTTACATAGACTATTACCTGCCTAACTGAAAGTGAAAGTAAGTTGTGAAGGTCTTGAAAGAACAGGAGAGGGGGAGCGACAGATGGGGGAGAGAAGGGATAGAGATAATGCAGTTCAGTGATTACAGTGTACTGCAGTGCACACACTTACCCACGCGTCCAGGCTAGAAGAATACACCCCCTCTCAATAGAGACTGTGTTACTCCAGCGGCAGCCTGAGTAAGATGTGGTGCATCCGCTACGGATGCAAACAAAAAGACATTGCCTTTTTGTAAAAAAAAAAAAAAAAAAAAAAAATTTTTTTTTTGGGGTTTTTTTTGGGGGGGCACATGGTGGGGCACAGCATCATTTTGGGGGGGTCAGGGCCCCCTCTGGCCCCCCCCTAGGGACGCCATTGGGTAGGTCAGTGTATGTCAGGTAGGTCAGTGTGTGTCAGGTAGGTCAGTGTGTGTCAGGTAGGTCAGTGTGTGTCAGGTGGGTAGGTCAGTGTATGTATGTCAGGTAGGTCAGTGTATGTCAGGTAGGTCAGTGTATGTCAGGTAGGTCAGTGTGTGTCAGGTAGGTCAGTGTATGTCAGGTAGGTCAGTGTATGTCAGGTAGGTCAGTGTGTGTCAGGTAGGTCAGTGTATGTATGTCAGGTAGGTCAGTGTGTGTCAGGTAGGTCAGTGTGTGTCAGGTAGGTCAGTGTGTGTCAGGTGGGTAGGTCAGTGTATGTATGTCAGGTAGGTCAGTGTGTGTTAGGTAGGTCAGTGTGTGTCAGGTAGGTCAGTGTGTGTCAGGTAGGTCAGTGTATGTCAGGTAGGTCAGTGTGTGTCAGGTAGATCAGTGTATGTCAGGTAGGTAGGTCAGTGTGTGTCAGGTAGGTCAGTGTGTGTCAGGTGGGTAGGTCAGTGTATGTATATCAGGTAGGTCAGTGTGTGTCAGGTAGGTCAGTGTGTGTCAGGTGGGTAGGTCAGTGTATGTATGTCAGGTAGGTCAGTGTGTGTCAGGTAGGTCAGTGTATGTCAGGTAGGTCAGTGTATGTCAGGTAGGTCAGTGTGTGTCAGGTAGGTCAGTGTATGTCAGGTAGGTAGGTCAGTGCGTGTCAGGTATGTAGGTCAGTGTATGTATGTCAGGTAGGTCAGTGTGTGTTAGGTAGGTCAGTGTATGTATGTCAGGTAGGTCAGTGTGTGTCAGGTAGGTCAGTGTGTGTCAGGTAGGTCAGTGTGTGTCAGGTGGGTAGGTCAGTGTATGTATGTCAGGTAGGTCAGTGTGTGTGTTAGGTAGGTCAGTGTGTGTCAGGTAGGTCAGTGTGTGTCAGGTAGGTCAGTGTATGTCAGGTAGGTCAGTGTGTGTCAGGTAGGTCAGTGTATGTCAGGTAGGTCAGTGTGTGTCAGGTAGGTCAGTGTGTGTCAGGTGGGTAGGTCAGTGTATGTATGTCAGGTAGGTCAGTGTGTGTCAGGTGGGTAGGTCAGTGTATGTATGTCAGGTAGGTCAGTGTGTGTTAGGTAGGTCAGTGTGTGTCAGGTAGGTCAGTGTGTGTCAGGTAGGTCAGTGTATGTCAGGTAGGTAGGTCAGTGCGTGTCAGGTATGTAGGTCAGTGTGTGTATGTCAGGTAGGTAAGTGTATGCATGTCAGTGTGTCAGGCAGGTTTAGTGGTCAGCATTGATGGGCACTGGTAAGCCAGTCAGCAACCAGCAAGTGAGCGTACCCCCGCCACACAACCCCACCGCCCAGCCAAAAAAACAGCGCCACTAAATCACTTCCCAGAGTTGGTCTTTAAGCTCTGTGAGCCATGATCGACAGAAGGAACACGATCCTAGCGGTAGGTGGTCCTGGAGCCACGGGATATAAATGTCATATCAAACGTCAATGGTAGCGAATTGTTTAATTCACAAAGTTTGGACCAGTAAAAAAAACGTTGCGGAGACAAAAAAAAAAAAAACAAGATAAACGTTTGTGAAACCTTTGTGTAAACAGAATTGGGAACCGCAGCGCTTAATGAACAGCAGTCATTCTGTGAATCTCAGCAGCGGCATTAAACAGCAGTCTGTTTCTTTCTGAGAAATTATTTGTGGTTTGAATATAAAAAAAAAAAAATTAACAAAAAAACCTATGCAGCTCACGTAGCATCCACCTGTTCCCAGGCACAGTTCCTGCTGCCCACCACTAGGGGCAGCAGATTGTTGCAGCAAACAATGGGATATATTCATCTATTGTTCATCATTGTAGTATTCAGTGTAGTATTCTAGGCAAAAATTTTTTACGGCTGCTCAGCAAGTGATGGGTTAAATGTAATGAAAATGATTCAAGGGAGTGATAAGAATTTTTAAAATTAAAACAAATATATATTTCCTGATTAATGTAAGTCATAATCCATCTGTCCATTGGATTTTGCCCCATAGATCCGGTAGTATCTATTTGCTTTGTGTATCACCTGTGGATGAGAGCCAGCTTCCCTTTTTGTATGGTGTTCTGTTCATGAACAAAACTCACAGCTGCCCCTGATGGATGAAAGCAAGTTAGTGTTAACCAGTGGCGGCCCAACCATAGAGGGCGCACGGACGCTGCCTCCCCTGCCCATGCGTCCGGCCCTCTGATCTACATATCAGCGGCGCCGGTTCATGGATTCCAATGCGGGGTGAGCATAGCTCCCAACTGTCCCTGATTTGGAGCAATGTCCCTCTGTCCCTCTTTCCTCCTCATTTGTCCCTCATTTTGGTCTGATCTGTATAGTTGTATATAAAATTTACTTTTTATCTATCAAAAAGTGTTGTCCAGCGCTAAACCTTTCATCTGATTTCTAAATTGCTGCATTTGTACATTCCAAAAGCCAATATAAAGGAATAGTAGTGGTAAAAAAAAGCACTTGTGGGTTTAACAAATCTTGTTTTTTTTGTACAATTCTCCTTTAAGGGGGCGTGGCAAGGGGTGTGTCCTATGCCTGCATAATTTTGCTGATAGGTGTCCCTCATTCCCATCTCAAAAAATTTGGGGTGGGTGTTTTTTTGAAGCACCTGATTAGAGCCAGAGGCTCTACTAGGCTTCAAAACAAGGGTGGCCTCGGAGCGCCGAGCATTTCAGACGAGGCGGATCCACTTGCACGGAGCCCGCCTCTGTCCACCGGCTCAGCGGGAGATCTCTCCGTTGATCTCCGCTGAGCCGGCGGATGACAAGCCTCTCCCGCTCACTGAGTGGGGAGGGGCTTGTCAAGCGCTGCTGCACTCTATGGAGAGATCGGATGAAAACGGACAGCGTGTCCGTTTTTCATCAGATCTCATCCGATCCGCCAGCGACGGATCCGGACGTAGGGCCATCCGTCTGCTTTTGGCGGATCGGACCGGGTCAGATGTCAGCGGACATGTCTCTGCTGACATCCGTCGCTCCATAGACTTTGGGGCCCCGTATCTCAGGGCCACTTGGTGCTAGGAACCCCAAACTTGAGAACTAGCACTACAACATATCCAAAGATGGGGTTCCTAGCACCAAGTGGCCCCCGACATACGGGGCCCCAAAGTCGGTTCGGAAAATGTCAAGCACTTTTCTGCAGCAGAGAATGACATTTTGTGAACCGACTTTGGGGCCCCGTATTTCGGGGGCCACTTCGGGGCTAAGAACCCCAGCTATGTGTTGTAGTGCTAGTTCCACTGTGTTTGCACACCAAATTTGGGGCCCTTAGCACCAAGTGGCCCCGAGATACGGGGTCCCAAAGTCGGGTCGAAAAATGTCATTCTCTGCTGCAGAAAAGAGCTTGACTCGAGTATAAGCCGAGGGGGGGCACTTTCAGCACAAAAAAATGTGCTGAAAAACTCGGCTTATACTCGAGTACATACGGTACCTTAAATAATATAAGGCCCCTTTTACACTTGTGCGACTTCAAAGTCGGGCGATTTTACCGCGATTTCAAGGAATGCCTGTGTAAGTGGCATCAAAATCGGACCAAAGTAGTGCAGGGACTACTTTGAAGTCGTACTAATATGAATGGCTGTCATTGGAAATCATGGGGAACGACTTGTCATGCTACTTTGCAGTCCCAAATCGTGGGACAAGTCGTATAAGTGTGAAACGGGCCTTAGGGATGGAGGCATGTCTGTGCTGGCTGTGGCAGGTCACACTTGTCCTTCCTTTGCCATGCTCATGACATGGTTGAATTAAAGTGGTTGTAAACCCTCTAATACAACTTTATATCTTCTGAAACTAGATAACACAGGCAGCTGATCGCTCCACAGTACAAACACGCATGCTCAGAACCAATGCAAAAGATCAGACAACAATATAGAAGTTGACCAAAGGTGGCGCTGGAGTATTCGAACGTCCTCTTTTGAAGTGTCATCAGTACGTTGAAACGTCACTACGTTCGTGTTGGTTGTCTCAAAAGTCCGACCGTGTGTATGCAATACCAACTTGAGGGCCAACTTGAGGGCCGTCTTTAATATTGATTGGACCCTGGGCAAAACTTTTCTTGGGCCCCCCCCCCCCCCCATGCAGTTTCGCTCTCCACCTGCTCTGAGACATACAATAAATAGCAGCTAGACTCAAAATCTGTTTACTGAATCAGATCAGACAGCTATTGCGATTGGTTGCCAGAGGTTACAGTGTATCATTACCGCTCACTGACTGGTTGCTAGAGGTTACAGCACACATTACTGCTCACTGATTAGTTGCTAGAGGTTACAGCACAGATTTCTGCTTGTTGATTGGCTGGTAGAGTTTACTGTGAATATGACCTCAGGACGGCATAGTTACATAGTTAGTTAGGTTGAAAAAAGACACAAGTCCATCCAGTTCAACCACAAATAATAAAAAAATACATATGAATGCGGCTGGCTGACGCTATTTACATATGAATGCCGGTAATTTACATGTAAACACAGGGTCTGCAGGTGAGTTATCTGTACACAACAATAGGGCAGAGCTGGGCAGCATTAGTAGCAGCACTTCACACTGAGATATTGGGACACAGCATGGGACAAAAACCTCAAGGGATGAGGGATTTTAAACCAGGATAGTTGGCAAGTATGAGGCAGCTGCTCTGGGCCCCACAACAATGATAGGGCCCAGGGCAGCTGCCCCTTTTGCCCTGCCTTAAAAACAGCCCTGCCAACGCCCTTTGGACAAAAATCCACGGGAAAGTTGGTCCACGGTCCGATCGTGTGTATGAGGCTTTACTTGCTTACTTTAGATTCTATTCCTGTTTGCATTTCGAATGACGTCATGTGCGCTTGCGCGGTGTGTAGTTGCTAGATCGGCATATGTGCAATGCCGTTTTTATATGTCCGGCTTGTATGCTTAGTGCACTGCGAGACATTCTCCTCTGAACGGCATAGAGGAGAAGTCTCGCAATGTAAAAAACATTCTCCTCTTCCTGACACTCCCCCTTGTGACTGAACAAGACGGCTTGGTTATGACAGTACGGCGCATGCGTGAGATTTCGACAGGGCCGCGAAGTAAGGGCGGAAATGACGTCCGCATCGGCTACTGAAATCCACAGTAAAAATGGCGCAGGCGAGCACAGGAACAAAACTAAAAAAGAAAACACCAAAAAAAGGTACTTATAGCGCTCGCTTTTATATTTAGGACACATAGCATGCTTGGGTATCTTAAAACACATACAATGAGTTAAAAAAAATAATTTTTTTTGGGGGGGGGGGGGGGGGGGGGGGGGTGTTTACTTCCTCTTTAAGATGTGGCGAGCCATACAAACTCCATGCAGATGGTATCTTGGTTGGGATTTGAATTGATGACCCCCTCAGTGCTACAGACAGAACAGAGAAAAGGCATGCTGTTTTTTTGTTTTGTTTTTTTGTCTAACCTTCTTTTGTTAATGGCTGTTAGGTTGGATTCACACCTATGTAGTTTTTGCATTTTGCAGATTTGCACTGCAGTCCATTTAACATGGTTTCCTATGCAACACGTTCTGTAGTGCAAATCTGCAAAATGCAAAAAGCACTAAAACTGCATAGGTGTGAATCCAGCCTTATGGCCCTGTGACTTGTAGGTATTGATGCAAAACATGGCCAGGCAATTAGCATTTTCAGAAGAAAGCCAGTATTGGCAGCCCCATATTTCTCACATGACAGGTATGCTTTAAAGAAAAAAGAAAAAAAAAATTCTCTTGGCCATGACCAGTCTGGGTCTTTAAGAGAATGAAACAAGGTACAGCTACAGGTGATTCAATTAGTACAACAAGCTGCTGGATTCCCAGCGATGGAGTCTGCTGACATAAGACAAGAGGTAGGTGCCATCTTCTAGGGCAGGGGGTCTCCAAACGTTTTAAACAAAGGGCCAGTTAATTGTCTTTCCGACTTTAGGAGGGCCTGGATTGTGGCCAGCAGGAGTAGCAACTGTCCTGGCATCAGTGGGAGTAAACATCGCCACATTTGGTTACGGGTGGGGTATGGTGCCCTATTACTGGTATTCTAGGGAAGCTTAGTGTCCCCATTATTTGTGTTGGTGGGAGAAACGGTGCCCTGTTTTTGGTGTCAGATGGCAGAATAGTGTCTCATATCAGTGGGAGGAATAGTTCTCCAAGGGCCGGATAAAGGCAAGCAAAGGGCCACATCTGGCCCCCGGGCCGCAGCTTGGAGACCCCTGTTCTAGGGAATGTGATGTCTGCATTTATACTGCATGTGAAATACTTTCTATAGTGCAGATGAGTCATTTATATATGTCCCCCCCCCCCAATGCAGAGTATACAACCCCATCAATAGATAAGCCTATGGCCCTGGCACTCAGGGCCGGGACAAGGGGTGGGCAGGAGGGGCGGCTGCCCCTGGCGCAATGGTTTATTGCAGGGGTGGGGGGCACCCTGACCCTAACACTAAGGGAAAGGGGGGCGCAGTTTGGCATCTTTGCCCTGGGCGCTGGATGACCTTGTCCCGGCACTGCTCCTTGCTGGGGTCTGTATGGGCGCGCCCAACCCCCCCCCCCCCCCGCCCCCACCCCCCCCCCCCCCCCCCCCCCCATTGCACAGCCAGCAGCCATTACAGAGTTGTGCAATGCTGGTCATGTGATCACTGCGGTCATCTTTAAAAAAAAAATCGCAAAATGAACAACAATTGCAACCACAGGTTTCAGTGGAGAGTGATACGTCTTCCCTAATCCTTCCGCTGTCAGAGAATTGTTTTCATTATCCATACACGTTAAAATCGAAATTTCTGACTTAATTTTACGTAAACCCCCCCAAAACATTTTCTGAACACAAAGTGCTCTGTAGAATGGAAAAAATTGTTGCAATCTTATGTTGCAGGATATTTGTGCAACTGTTTACCTAATTTTTTTAAATATTATTATTATTATTATTATTATTATTATTATTATTGACCTAAGGATGAGCTATGGCTGTTCGCATGCTCCACGTGCAGAGCCCGCCAGGAAGTTGGCGCAGCGCTGCGCTAATCACGGGCAGTGAGACATTGCCCAATCTCTGCAGCCATGCATCGGGGCAATGTCTCACTGCCTGTGATTAGCGCAGCGCTGCGCCAACTTCCTGGTGGGCTCTGCACGTGGAGCATGCGAACCACGCCTGAGCTCATCCTTATTATCCACTTTCCGGCTGTACAACATAACCACTTCAGCCCCGGACTAATTGGCAGCCAAAGGACCAGGCCCCTTTTTGCGATTCGGCACTGCGTCGCTTTAACTGACAATTGCGCGGTCGTGCGACGTGGCTCCAAAACAAAATTGGCGTCCTTTTTTTCCCACAAATAGAGCTTTCTTTTGGTGGTATTTGATCGCCCCTGCGGTTTTTATTTTTTGCGGTATAAACAAAAATAGAGCGACAATTTTGAAAAAAATGCAATATTTTTTGCTTTTTGCTATAATAAATATCCCCCAAAAATATATAAAAAACATTTTTTTTTTCCTCAGTTTCGGCCGATACGTATTCTTCTACATATTTTTGGTAAAAAAAATCGCAATTAGCGATTATTGATTGGTTTGCGCAAAAGTTATAGCGTTTACAAAATAGGGGATAGTTTTATAGCATTTTTATTAATATTTTTTTTTTTACTAGTAATAGCGGCGATCAGCGATTTTTATTGTGACTGGGACATTATGGCGGACACATCGGACATTTTTGACACATTTTTGGGACCATTGTCATTTTTACAGAAATCAATGCTATTTAAATGCATTGATTTTCTGTATAAATGACAGTTGTAGTGAAAGAGTTAACCACTAGGGGGAGGGGAGGGGTTATGGGCTGTGACGTGTGTGTTTTTTTTACATTAGGGGGCGGGGCTGACGTCTGACGTCATTGATTGGCTTTCCCGATGACCGGGAACAGCCAATCAATGACAGTCAGTGTAGGAAGCGCAGGGAGAGGTTTGTTTACACAGACCTCTCCCTGTTCTTCAGTTCCGTAGCCCGATCGCAGGACACCAGCGGCGATCGGGTCCGCTGGTCCCGCGGCCGTGGTCACGGAGCTCCCGACCGGGCGGCGCGCGCGCGACCCACGGGCAGGCAAATTAAAGGGGACGTACGGGTACGTGGTTTTGCCTGCCCGTGCCATTCTGTAGACGTATATCTACATGAGGCGGTCGGGAAGCGGATAAGATATAAGGCAGCCCCGTTGCGCCAGATCATGTGGCTCGCTTCCTCTGTCATTACACACAGGGGAAGCCAATCGGTTGGTGCAGGGTACTCAATGTCCGCTGGCACTAGAGTTGCCACCTTCATCCCTTTAAACACGAATGCCTTTGAATTACACGGGTTTTGAGGCTAATTAAATGCAGATAAAGCACCAAGTGAGTTTAGATACCACCTTAATCAGCCACAGGACCTGTGTAATTAATACGTGTTCGGGTTTAAGGCCCCATGCACACGAGACGCCGGTGCAAACTCTGCTGAACGCATGTTTTAAAAAGCAGATACCTGCGTTTAAAAACGCGTGTTTTGCTGTGTTTTAATGCCGCGTTTGCGTCTATAAGCGTTTGTAAAGATAACATCATATGAACTATCTAAACTAATTACGACATTTTAAACCAATTTTTCTAGTATTTTTTTATGGTTTACCATCATATTTCTGAGTTTTCTGGTCCAAAAAGTTGGGCTCCTTTAAAGGCTTATAAACGCAAACGCGGCTAAACGCAGGTGCCTGCGTTTTAGCTGCGTTTTGCGTCTGAATGCGGAAAAGCAAAGCGTCTGAACGCATTTTTTTGCTTCTGGAAAAACGAGGTTAAACGCAACTGCATAAAAACGGGGAAAAAAACGAGACTGTGTACATGGACACATAGGATAACATTGCATGCGTTCAGGGGCAGTTGAAAAAAGTGTCCAACTGCCCCTAATCGCGCGTTTAACAGCGTCTCGTGTGCATGGGGCCTAAGGTTGGATTCACACCTATGGCATTTTTAGTGCTTTTTGCATTTTTCATATCTGCCCTACAGTCCATTTACCATGGTTTCCTATGGAACACGTTCTGTAGTGCAAATCTGCAAAATGCAAAAAGCATAAAAAATGCCATAGGTGTGAATCCAGCCTAAAGGGATGAGGTGGCAACCATAGCCTGGCACCTGCTGATCGTCGGGCAGAGAGACAGAACTGCAATCTGCCTATGTAAACAAAGCAGATTGCCGTTCTGACGGGGGGGTGGGGATGGGGTATGTGTCCATAAAGACATGGATTAGCAAGTTTGGGGTAGAGGAACTTGACTGGCCTGTACAGAGTCTTGACTTCAACCCAATAGAACACCTTTGGGATGAATTAGAGCAGAGACTGTAAGCCATGCCTTCTCGTCCAACATCAGTATCTGACCTCACAAATGCACTTCTGGAAGAATGGTCAAACATTCCCATAGACACCCTCCTAAACCTTGTGGACAGCCTTCCCAGAAGAGCTGAAGCTGTTAGAGGGCTTTCACACCAAGCCGCCCATCGTTATTTTTAGCTGCGCATTTCGGCCGCTAGAGGGACGATTTTACCCCCGCTACCGTCCGAAAAAGGGTTAAAACCGCCCTCAATATGCTGCAATAGTGGCGTTTTGCCAGCGGTATTGCAAACTCTGCCCCATTGATTTCAATGGGGAGCAGCGGTGGAGTAGCGGTAAACACACCGCTCCAAAGAAGCTGCTGGCAGGACTTTTCCTGACGCCCTGCCAGCGCACCGCTCCAGTGTGAAACCCCCTAGGACTTTCACACTGGAGACAATGGAGCAGCAGTTTCAGGGTAGAATGCAGGCGCTATTTATAACGCTATAGCGCCTGCAAAACGCCCTCGATGTGAAAGGGGTCTTATAGCTGCAAAGGGTGGGCCAACTCAATATTGAACCCTACGGACTAAGACTGGGATGCCATTAAAGTTCATGTGGGTGTAAAGGCAGGCGTCCCAATACTTTTGGTAATATAGTGTATATATCCATTACTGGGTAGTTAGAAAGGGGGGGGGGGGGGGGGGCAGGTTAAGACTTGGTTAGAGACTGGACATCTACTTTAACCTTTTCAATAGATATTCCCCCAGCAGGTGTCTGCCTCCGTCTTGGGTTGGCAGATCTATAGAAGGTGTGGCTCGGTAGGCGCCCATGGCCTGTGGTGTTTAGTCATATCCAATATGGTAAAGCCGTGCCAGGCTTTCGGTATGATAAGCGAAAAATGTTTTCTTTATTCTGGGTGCTGAGGTCACCCATCACACCTCTGTCTGCAAAAGTGCCCCTTCCAATTGTCCCTTTTTATAATAAAAAAAATGCTATTTCTGGTACAGAGCGAGGGGTAAACTTATTTCCAAATTAAAATATTTAATTTTATTATTATTTTTTTAACCACTTCAGCCCCGGACCAATTGGCAGCCAAAGGACCAGGCCCCTTTTTGCGATTCGGCACTGCGTCGCTTTAACTGACAGCTATGCGGTCGTGCGACGTGGCTCCCAAACAAAATTGGCGTCCTTTTTTCCTCACAAATAAAGCTTTCTTTTGGTGGTATTTAATCGCCCCTGCGGTTTTTATTTTTTGCACTATAAACAAAAATAGAGCGACAATTTTGAAAACAATGCAATATTTTTTGCTTTTTGCTATAATAAATATCCCCAAAAAATATATAAAAAACACTTTTTTACTCAGTTTAGGCCGATACGTATTCTTCTACATATTTTTGGTAAAAAAAAATCGCAATTAGCGATTATTGATTGGTTTGCGCAAAAGTTATAGCGTTTACAAAATAGGGGGTTAGTTTTATAGCATTTTTATTAATATTTTATTTTTTACTAGTAATGGCGACGATCAGCGATTTTTATTGTGACTGCGACATTATGGCGGACACATCGGACATTTTTGACACATTTTTGGGACCATTGTCATTTATACAGCAATCAATGCTATTTAAATGCATTGATTCCTGTATAAATGACACATGCAGTGAAAGAGTTAACCACTAGGGGGAGGGGTTATGGGCTCTGACGTGTGTGTGTTTTTTTACATTAGGGGGCGGGGCTGACGTCTGACGTCATTGATCGGCTTTCCCGATGACCGGGAGCAGCTGATCAATGACAGGCAGAGTAGGAAGCGCGGGGAGAGGTTTGTTTACACAGACCTCTCCCCGTTCTTCAGCTCTGTGACCCGATCGCGGGACACCAGCGGTGATCGGGTCCGCTGGTCCCGTGGCCAGGGTCACGGAGCTCCCGACCGGGTCGTGAGCGCGCCGCTGGCAGGCATTTAAGGGGGCAACGTTTATATACGTGATTTTGCCTGCCCGTGCCATTCTGCCGCAGTATATCTGCGTGAGGCGGTCGGGAAGCGGTTAAGTTTGATTTTTTTTTTTTTTACCTATAATGAAGCTTGCCTATAGGTTCAGTAAATATCTCCTAAACATGCTATTTACTTGAGATGCGATGACGTCACCAGCGCATGCACTCTGAAGAAACGGCATACCCATGACGTTCCTTTAGAGCCATGGCATCATGCTATCATGGCATCGTGCCACGCATGAGCGGGAATGACGTTATCGCCAGTTTGGCCATTCATATCGCCGAAGTCCACGAACCCGGAAGGAAGACCAGGTGAAGATGGAATCGCCTTCAGCGGCGACAGTGCGCTGCTAGAGGGCTTCGTTTTCAGATAAGTCTGTCCGTGTATACGCCCCTTCTGACTTAGATAGAGAACATGTTCTAAATTTTTCAGACGGAACTAATTACTATTGGGGAACCCGCTCGTCTGTATGCTGTTCCGATGCACCCAAAAACCACGCATGCTCTGAAGCGAGTACGAGACAGAAGCTATTGGCTACTGGCTATTGAACTTCCGTTTTCTAGCCCCATTGTATTAGTTGTACGTCACCGCGTTCTTGACAGTTGGACTTTGGTGTGACCTTGTGTATGCAAGACAGCTTGAGCGGAATTCCGTCGGAGAAACCTTCAGAGTTTATTCCGACGGCAAAACCGGTCGTGTGTACGCGGGCATTAGAGTCTGCAAAAGACTTGAGACCGGGGCGGAGGTTCACCTTCCAGCAGCACAACGACCCGAAACATACAGCCAGAGCTACAATGGAATGGTTTAGGTCAAAGCACATTCATGTGTTAGAATGGCCCAGTCACAGTCCAGACCTAAATCCAATTGAGAATCTGTGGCAAGACTTGAAAATTGCTGTTCACTCTCCATCCAATCTGACAGAGCTTGAGATATTTTGCAAAGAATGGGCAAAAATGTCCCTCTCTAGATGTGTAAAGCTGGTAGAGACATCCCCAAAAAGCCTTGCAGCTGTAATTGCTAGACATGTGCAATTCGTTTTGTTTTTTTCATTTTTCGTTTTTTTTCGTTCATTCGTTATTCGTTATCGTACGAATGAACGAACGATTCGGTAAAAATTTTAACGAATCGTTCAAATCGAACGAATACGAAAATCCGAAAAAAACAAATTAGAAACAACGAATCTACGAAAGAAGAAAATCCGAAAAACGAAAACAGGAACGAACGAAAATCAAAATGAACGAAAAAATTCGTACATTCGTAACTTTTTTTTTGTTGTTGAATTTGTAATTTTCCGTGTCTCTTACAATGGCGCTGCTTAACGTGCTTCGAATGGATTGAATGAAAAAATTCGTAACTTTTTTTTTTCGATTCGTAATTTTACGTGTCTCTTAAAATGTAATAATAGCATACACATTACATAAAATTATGAATTATGCTCCGATTACGAATGCGTCCGAATTTCGAATAAACGAAAATGAAACTAACGGAAAATGAATCAACGAAAAAATAACTCTAAAGAAAATACGAATCGTTACGAATACGAACACCGACGACTTACGAATTTACGAATCGTTACAAATCAACGGAAACGAAAAAAACGAAACGAAAATAAACACATTTTTTTGTTGTGCACATGTCTAGTAATTGCAGTGAAAGGAGGTTCTACAAAGTATTGACTCAGGGGGGCGCTATACAAGTGTACTCCCCACACTTTTCACATATTTATTTGTAAAAAAATTTGAAGATCTAAGGATGTCTGCTCTGTACATAAGTGCAAAAAAGAGAATACATTGTAACATTTGTGAAAAAGTTTAGTAATAAATTTTATATATATATATATAATTTTTTTTTTTTATTTATTTAGTTTTTTTTGTTTTTTTTTTTGTTTTTTACCACGAATAACAATAACCTAAACAGGTCCTTAGCTGAAGGTTGGGGGTCTTCTCACTGATCTGCTGCACTTTGGGTCCCTGTGGTTTTGGTGCTGGTTAGCTGTGCTTGGCCAAAGACTTTCTATTATGTCCCGCGGTTTTGCTGTGTTTTCTGAAAGCGTACTAAAACCGTGGGACATAATAGAAGTCTATGGAAAATCGTAGCTAACCTGCGTCAAAACCGCGTGAACGCTGCGGCGAATCGGTGAGAAGCCACCCTTAGTCTTGTTCCGGAAACCCCTTTGGCCTTGGTGATTGAAGGGGTTTAATATGACGTACTGAAGTCTGACCTCGTACAAAATCCTGTTTGTGCATTTTTTATTTATTTATTTTTTATTTTATTTTTTTTTGAACAGAGGATCAATGAAAAATTCCACGGTTTTGTTATGTTGACATGAGGTTTCCTTGGAAATAACAAAAGCACAACACAAAGTAACCACAGGATTTTTTTTTATTTAAAAAAAAAAAAAAAGCGTATGACGAGGAGGCATGTAAATCGATAGATCGATATTGTTCCCCTGAGATAACACTGGAGCCAGGAGGGTCTGAAGCTGGCGTGGAAACGTGCGGTCTTGGCAGAAATTATTCTGTGTGTTTTTATATCGCCATCGTGCAGCCGACCGCTCTTCTGAAAAGTGTTGGTTTAGAATTTAACTCTACTCCTGTTTCGAGGGGGGGGGGGGGGGGAACAATCTATGCGTTTTTTTTTTTTTTTTTTTTTTTGTTTTTTATTTCATTTTTTTTTTAACGGCTTGCAGGGATTTTAACAAACTTTGTTGCGTTTTCTGCTCTAAAATCGATTGTTTCTTTAACCGTGTCCTTTTGCAGGTTGATTCTGGGTCATTATAATCACCTGGTGCACTCCTATGTTCCAATGAGAAAAGCGGCAGTGTGAGCGTCCCTTCCGTTCTCACGTATAGGTATTTTGAATTGCGGGGCGTAATTAAAAATGCACTGTTAAAATGTCAAATCACACAGCAGCATGTCCAGGTACCATTGATTTCAATGGAGCCTAAAACATGGTGCCATTTTTTTATTTTTATTTATTTTTATTTTTATATTTTATTTTAGATTATATATATATAGATATAGATATATATATATATATATATATATATATATATATATATATTATATATATATATATATATATATTTTTTTTATTTATTTTTTTTGTTTGCTGTAATTGACGCGCGATTGGAGCTTCTTATGGGTGAAACGCGTTGCGCGAGTTGGTGTTTTGAGCGACTGGAGGTCAAATTGCACTGTGTTTTTTTTAGGTACCATTGAAATAAATGGCACCTTTTGAAGTATTGAACCCTTATGCGGCGTACACACGATCGGAATTCTCGTCGGAAAAAGCTCTGATGGTTTTCCTGTCAGAATTCCGACGGAATTTCGCTCAAACTGTCTTGCCTACACACGGTCACACCAAATTCCAACGGTCAATAACACCGCAACATAAAACGCGTTCGACGGCACTATAAAAGGGATGTTTAGTGCTTCCGAGCATGCGTCGAATTGTTTCCGAGAGTGCGTCGGAATTGCATACACACGATCGGAATTTCCGATTAGAACGTTTTTCCGTCTGAAAAATTAAGAACAGATTCTCAATCTAAAGTGTGTACGCGGCATTAGGTCTAGTTTACACTGGCGGTTGGGGAAGGGGTGGTGGGGGAATTTGAATGGGGTCTGAAGAAAAAAAAAACATGATTTGTGTACGTATTATTATTATTATTATTATTATTATTATATAATACTAATGCAATATATATTTATTTAAAAAAATATATATTCATATTATTTTTTTTTTTTTTTTGCTATTTTTTTTTTTTTTTCCACAGAAGTGGAGTTATCTTTTTTTTTTTTTTTTTTTAAGTGATATTAAAACCTAAAACCAAAAACGTAATATACAGTATTTTAGTTTGCCAATCATTAGATGTGGTGGCTCCAGTAGTGTTGTTTTTTTTTTTTTTTTTCCCCTTCTGTTTTCACCTGGTAATATGGCCAGTAACGCTCCTCCTGTATTAGAGCACCCCCACTCTGGATGAAGGAGCACAAGGGGCACCTTTTGAACAGCAGCATTGTCAGTCTGGGGGAGGAGAGTATTGGATGGACTAGCAGATTTAGATTCACTAACAAATTGAAGACAAACTCCAGCTAATACTTTATAAATATATATATATATATATATATATATATATATAATTGTTACACCAATTTTTTATTTTTTTTTTCCTTTTCAATAAAGGTTTCACATAAATAAATAAATAAATAAAAGCTGATCATTGTAAGCAGTAAATGTGTTTGTTATGCCCCGTACACACGAGCGGAATTTCCGTTGGAAAAATCTTGGATGGTTTTTCCGACAGAATTTCGCTCAAGCTTGGCTGTGCATACACACGGTCACACAAAAGTTCTCTGGACTTTTGACCGTCAAGAACGTGGTGACGTACAACACTACGAGGAACCAAAAAATGAAATTCAATGCTTCCGAGCATGCGTCAAATTGTTTCCGAGTATGTGTAGGAATTTTGCGCGTCGGAATTGGTACAGACGATCGGAACTTCCGATCTGAACTTTTTCGAAAAATTGAGAACCTGCTCTCAATCTTGCTGGCAGGAATTTGGCGAGCAAAAGTCAGATGGAGCATACGGACGGTCGCATTTTCGGACCAAAAGTTATCATCTGACTTTTGCTGGCGGAACTTCCGCTCGTGTGTATTAGACATGTGCACTGCCCATTTAATTTTCGTAAATTTTAAAATTCGAAAATAAAGAAAATGTGAAAATTCCAAATAATAACTAATTTATTACATTATAGGTATTGGAATTTTCTTTCAAATTTGGCTGTTAGTGAACGTAACGAATACAAATTTATCTGAAGTTACAAATTGTCGGAAATAAGGAATGCCGCATCTAAACAAATGGAACGGATCTAATTAATAATAATAATAAAACGTTTTTATTATTGTTATTTATTATTAATTTGTTACGTTCCATTCGTTTATTATTGTTATTTCGGATAATTCATAACTTTGGATAAATTTAGTATTCGTTACGTTCACTAACAGCCAAATTATTTCAGATTTTTTTAGAATTTTGGGGTTTTCGAATTTTCTGATTCTTGTTCTTCTTCTTCTTTTGGGATTTTCGTTCTTTTGAATTTTCGAATTTTCTGAATTTTCAAATTTATTATAATATTCTGAAATTTGGAAATTCGGATATTTCCGAATGAACTACCGTATAAGCTGACCCGAATATAAGCCGAGGCACCTAATTTTACCACAAAAATCTGGGAAAACTTATTGACTCGAGGATAAGCCTAGGGTGAGAAATGCGCAGCTACTGTAAGTGGAAAAGAGGGTCAACAATGCCCATTTGCAGCCATAGGTCCCCCAAACTTCAAACTTGGTAGTTGAGGGTTCCTAAATGCCCCCTAGCTGCAGCCAAAATTTGGGGTCTCTGGACCCAAAGGGCCCCAAAATGACGTTGCTGCAGATGGACACAGTTGCCCGACTTTGGGGCCCTGTATCTCGGGGGTCCCTTGGTGTGCAAACCCAGTGGAACTAGCACTACAACATATCCAAATTTGGTGTTCCTTTCACCAAGTGGCCCCGAGATACGGGGCCCCAAAGTCGGGTCAGAAAATTTCATTCTCTGTGCTTGACTCGAGTATAAGCCGAGGGGGGGCATTTTCAGCACAATGTGCTGAAAAACTCGGCTTATACTCAAGTATATATGGTAATTTGTCGAAATTTTGTTAAAAAAACTCATTTGGAATGAAACGAATCTAGTGTTTGTCTCATCCCTGCAACTGATACATTCTACTGGAGAGCTTGTTCTTTTAAAAAATAATGACTTACTGGCCGGATCACCAGATGAATATAGAAGAAAAAAATAAAACGAATGCAGCCATCACATCTACGAATTGGTAAGCTGCATTTTAATAAAAAGCTTAAAGTGGGGTGCCCCTTAAAAAAAATTATTAAAAGTCAGCAGCTACAAATACTGCAGCTGCTGACTTTTAATAATCGGACACTTACCTGTCCCAGGGTCCAGCAATGCTGGGGAACAAAGCCCCCCCCTCGTTCCCCGCTCGGCATTCGTACTGTGGGCACCCGGCTGTGGCTTCACAGCCTGGCACCCACTGCGCATGCGCGAGCGGCGCCGTGGTACGCCGCACGGTCATCTGGGACCTATCACGTGTCCCAGGTGACTAACTGCGCCGAGAGGAAGTGATGTCACCAGCCCGGGCACTGAAGGAGGCAGACTACGAGGGACCCCCCTAGCAACAGGCATTTAGAGGTAAGTTAAAAATGATTTTTTATTTTTAGGAATTTTCAGCAATTTTTTTTTTTTTTTTGGGGGGGGGAACGCCACTTTAAAGTAGTTGTAAACAAAAAAACTGCAAGACAAAGGCATAATGAGCTAGTATGCATAGCATACTTACCTGAGATTGAAGCCCCCGCAGCGGTCCTCGTTCACCGCTCCGGCGGCCGACATCGCTCCCAGAGTTACTTCCGGGTATCGTGGGCTCCGGTGCTGTGATTGGCCGGAGCCGCAATGACATCACTCCTGCACATGGCACAGTCTAACGTACGTGCCTTTGCTTCAGTGCGCATGTGCCGATGACGCACATGCACATACAGGGATATCTCCTAAACCGTGCAGGTTTAGGAGATATCCGGGGTAGCTACAGGTAAGCCTTATTATAGGTTTACCTGTAGCAAAAAGTAGTTGTCAGGGTTTACAACCACTTTAAAACTGCTTTAAACATTATTGCTCTGTAAAAAAAAAAAGTACTGTGTATTCCGCTCCAGCAGCTAGAAGGTCGCAGTAAAAGAAAAGCTAGTTTCTGATTGGCTCCCGCACTGCACCGTGTCAGTTTTATTTAGAATCAGACCTGTGTACACAAAGCTTTCGAATTTTCGCTTGTCCTTTGTTCTAGATCTCTGAACTTTGTCCCCTGCATTCTCCATGCCATGGTGTTCTTTTTTTT